>JAZHYW010051874.1:0-94497 GCA_037355805.1 Ixodes ricinus
AATAGACAATTTGCTATATTACCCAAGCATCAAGGAGAGTGCAGGGATCGGTGTTCCACGCGCCATACGCGCACGCCTTCCCCGTATAAAAGATTCAAAGTAAATAACCCAAATAAAGCGTTGACGAACGCGCGTGCGAGATACAATTTGTTTTAGGTTTTTGCTTTAGAAAATTTACTAGTGCTGAGGCCAGCACGTGCGGCGCGTGGAACACCAATCCCTGCATTCTTCTTGATGCTTGGGTAATATAGCAATAGGTCTATTGCACTTATGGCAGCGTCGCGCATGCGTGGAAGTCGAATCTGCCCGCTGACACTACTTGCAGTGTCGGTTGTTCCACCATTGTGCAATAAATCGATCTTTTTTTTCCTATTGGCACGTGACTTTTGAATGCGGTCTATTATGAGAGCGATTGAGTGATTACAGCGCCTACGGACCTCAGAGCATTCGAAGCACAACATAATCATCTTCCTAGAATGGGCCCGCGCAGAAGCCCTGCAACCAGTGCCTAGGGCACAGAGACAGCCCATGTTCGAGAGACTGGCAATTTCATCCTGGCATTTGGGCTCGGGTTATTCACGCACTTCGGCTCGAAAGAATAACTATGAAAAAACAGAGAGGGCGGAGGTAGATATCCATTCTACTCTCACTCACAACGGGCTGGCACAAGTCGGTTGATGACCCCCAACTAGGGATTTCGGGCTCCTTTCTTTCCCGGAATGTCACCGCCGCTCCTCTATGGAGAACAACGAGTTCTGACTGCTCCGGGCCATCGGTAGTGCAGATACGACAAGCATCGTCGGTAAGCAAAAGCTACAAAGAAAAAGAAAAAAAACAACTTTGAACTGTAAAACGACATAAAGTCGCCGGCCAAAGTTACGCGCTCAAGCAACTGCACTCCGCAAGGATTAAAGCGCACGATTTCGAAGTGGCCAAGCCGTCATCCCTTCGCAACAGACGCGTGGGTATAAGGAGGAGACCCACTGCGGGCGCCATGCTCACGAACGCAGAAGAGTTTTCCCCAACCGCTTCCACGGCTCCGCGAGTTTAGTGGCATCATCATCATCATCGTAAACTTTATTAATCGATAAATTGAAAGGACCTTGCGGTCTCTGGTCGGTGCCCTTAGTCCAGGGCTCCGTTGGCCGCCCAGATTCGGCGGGCTCGCTCAACCAGTCGCTGCTGGTCATCGAGCTCTGTGCCGGAAAGGGCCGCCTCCCAGGAGGAAAAGGTGGGGGAAGAAATGGGGGTGATACCCTCACCAAGGAGGCGCTCTGAACATTCAATGCTCGAGTGTACGCTGGTTAACGAAGCAGCTTCGATTGCTTTATGATCAAACCGCTAAGAAACACAGACTGCCTCTAGCTCGTTGCTGCATAGCAAACAAGAGGATAAGGATCCTCTTGTTTGCTATGTGCGTCGTAAATTCCCTCAAATATGACGTTCGCTCAAACGCGCTGCGTCAGACGATGCAATCGAATATCATCATACTGGAATAGAGCCAACATATTTGTCTTTGTGGTTGGTGTTGTTCGTAATGTCCGCACTGAAATTTCTTTCGTTCAATTTTTCACTTCCCTGAACGCCAGATTTGCGAGACGCAAGTTTGACGTTCAAACGACAAGTGGCCTCACGAAATCGGGGAGCCACCGGACACCGGCAATTCGTTTTAAGTCTCCCGAATGATGCAGTGACCTCACAAAAACCAAGAGTTCCGAAGCCTTTGCTTTCTTTTTCATTCTACCCGTAGAGTATCTGAAATTCTGAACAGCCACTTTCAACATTCATATTCACGAAGCGTAGCCCATGCGCCCAAAACACAAAGATTATAATGTAGTAGCTTCGTCCCCAAGCTCTTACGTTATACGTCCCAACCGAAAAAAAAAATATTAAAAAGACAATAGCATCCCGACTGGAATAAGAAAGGAAGAAAGGAATGAACTCGAAATTTTCAACCCACGCTCAATCATAAAAAAGAAAACATAATTTTGTCGCTGCTCATGCCGTAAGGCAAGAGCAGCTTTGCAAGACGCAATAAAAGCCTTTCTCAACTCATCATCTTTTCATCTCCGTTACTGTTGAATATATAGAACCTAATAATCTGCGCGAGCAAGAGCTTTTTTACGATCCCCCCTCCTTTCTCTTTCTCTAACCACCTCCATCAGCCAAAGGTCAACAGATGAAAAAAATATATCTCACCGAGTGCCATCGCTACACCCTTCTAAACTTAGCTTCACCGTTCCGCCGTACGAGACCCTTTCACCGTTCATACGAATTACCGAGAAACTCTCGAAGCAAATGCGACGTATGCGCAGAAATACGCCCGACTCGGCGATCCTAGATATGGAAACGAACGCTCATGTACAGATTATTTCAGGTATCCGAGTGACGCAAGGACCCCTCAAGTGCTCACCTTCATAGATAAAAAACAGTGCCAGTCCAATAATGGTCTTAAGATTACCCAACACGATCAGCAGTATCAATTCGAGAAATATTTATGGGGAGGAGTCGGTACGGCGAAAACTAGCACTGTAAGTAAACGAGGACTAGAGCAGCAGGTATGACCGTAAACTGTGCATGTGATTTATTATTTAATAATATCGAAGAATTCAATCAGGGAGAAGCGTTACAAGGTTCGAAAACGCGTTATAACACACATGATAAAAAAATAACGTCATTTAGCTCGGAGCAAAAAAAGAAGTGTAATAACTTAACTTTGATGAATAGTGTAGGTAGAAAGACTCGCGGTATTTCAAATTTTAAGCAAATAGATCCGAGTTACTCCCGCGGGTCATATCACGTGCTAACACAGGTATAGAACGACGCTGAATCCCAGCGGATTTTCGAAAGACAAGGCACGTAACTTCTACTCTGGAGGGAGATCGAGTAAATTTGGGAACACGGAAAATATTTCAGTTAGTAATGATGGCAATAAAACATTGAGTTGCAGGTATTCATGCGCGGCTATAAAAGTGAAACTGTAAGTCTTCCAGGAGTAACTCATCCAGCGCAAAACGTTGTGCAGTTGTTTACGCTCACTATAAAGTGCTTGCTGATAGCTTAAATGTGTCGGAATTTGCAGGAACGACTTCTGTGCTAGCCTAAAGCAAATTATATTCTTCGGAAACTTCAGAATTTTTTTTTCGTACTTTATTAACTTATCAGCCCTTCATTGCGGAAAACGGTGCCAAAATACCAAGAGAACGAAATGACTATTAACTGACAGTTCATTTGAAAAGAAACACAAAACATTTAAACTTTACAGTCGATAGTCGGTGCTTCGTCTTGTCAGATCACGTCCTTCATCATCCGTATCTGTTCGCGCTCTTTCTCGGAATGAATTCATACCAACTAGCCCCAACTATCCATTCAGTTAACTACCCTGTTTCGTATATCCGCTGAAAGTGTCCGGCGTCCAGTTGTACGAATGAGTCCCAAAGGATTTTGGCGCATGCCTCAGAATTAAAACGAATGTGAGTTTTCGGAGCTCGAAGTCTAGCATATGCTAGGCAGCGTTGCGATTTCAGAGTACCTCGAGAGAGCGTTAAATCAAAAGTTCGATAATTTGCGTTCAAATGCTACCCTAACTTCCCCGACACACGTTATCTACGAAAAGTTCGCGAAAAACTTCGTAATAACGGCGTCCCAACTAAATTGCCAGCTAGAAGCGCGCGAGCAAAATGGTTGCGTGCTTTCGGCTAATTTCCTCATTTTTTCCTCTTAAATATTAGAACAAACCGCATGCGCCGGCGAGGAAGTACCGAGTTTTACTTTTTCGAGTGGGACAGCGCTTGACCAACCTTCTACTGCTTCTCAGCGCTGCAAGCAAACTTGCGAAGAGCGCTATACTTCTTGAATAAACAATGCGCGGAATAACCACTCTGCACGTCTTGCGTAGAACATTCCGCGATAGCGGCGGCGTTATTTTCGTAGTTAGTGCGACTTCAAGGTTCAGAGTAAGTGGCACAATAATAATAGTAATAATAATGATAACAATCGGTTGTCTACTCAAGGAGCGCCCCCGTTTGTTTAGACTCCAACTAGAACTACCGATTTCCTCGGCTTGCACAAAAAAAAAAAAAAACGCGTAAGTTGACGAAAAATAACACTGTCAAATCGCTGGAGAGCGAGCGAGTAAAGTCTAAGCGAGGCTCTCGTGTACATAGTATGTGTTTTTCTAAAGTTGGTAAAACTGGCTATTCAAGCGGCCAAACGGCCCTGCCACGAACAAGAAGCCGATGAAGACCGTCACGAACGAAAAAAATACTCTGTAATCATGTGAGAAATAGGGAAATGGATTACAAAAAGGACTGCACTTGCGAAGTTAGGAAATTGCGTATCTCCTACCCCCCCCCCCCAAAAAAAAAAAAAGATAAACAAATTCGCGTAATGTTAAAAAACTAGTTCCCGCAAAAAAAAAATCATTTTTGTAAACACAAATAGGTTTGCTCTTTTTGCGAGAAAAACTGCGCTCCCACACTGATAATTCCATCAAAAATAATTCACTTTCACCGGTATAAAGAGGTTACAACTACGTAGGAATGCGGGCTATGGGACTGTTATAGTAACTGTGTTGTGTGTATGTTTCTACAGCCAGAAGTTAGTTAGCCCCAATGGGCGTCTAATGTCTTAGCTGTAGATGACAAATTTTGACAGTACAGTACCACTGCCAGCCTGGGGTCTTTAACGTGCGCCACGCAGTATTAGAGAGTTTTAGAATAGGGTCCCCCAACGTTTGGCTTTCCCTGAGAAGCTGGGGGACCCAAGAGCGCTTCAGAGCATGCATCGAAACGGCAGCGCAGAGCTCCTGCTACAAATAGCGTGGCCTGAAAACCCGATCTACTAAAAGTCTCTATTAGCACTAAATTCAGCGTAGAAACATTTTTCGTTACTTTTAGCAGCTTGTTGTGGGAACCGGTGTTATCGTGACTTCGTAATGGCCGAGCACGTGGCGCGAAAAGCTCGCGCTGCCGAACCCTGAAATCCTGGTTTCAATCCGCGCCCTTGCCCGTTTCGATCTGAATGAGCATCGTACCTGCATGCGGTCGTGTATCACTACTGCGTGAGGCATTTCCAAGAACCCAGGCTAGCAGTCGTACTGCACTGGCTTCATTTCTCATCTACAGCGGAGACGCCAGCTGCCCATTGGGGCCGACTAACTTGTCGCTGTCTAAACAAACACATAGACGCTTTAAAAGGAACGCTGACAGGGTGTCTACGCTCGCCGAGGTTTTATTTGAGCATGGCTTATAAGAGCCCAACTACCCAAAACACAATCTGCGGCTCAAAATTCGTTTTCGTTCCACCCGAAAACCGCCGGTCGAGAATCAGCCGGATTCAGTCGCGCTAATTTTTGTTTTCGTTGTCCCATGGCGGTTAGCCTATGTGTAAAATACATTCAAAGTCGTGGATCACCTAAGGCACTCATTCCATATTAAAAATAGAAAAGAACATGGACCCCATTCCTGTTGCCTCCCAAAAGCTGCAAATACGTTGATCAAAAAAAAAATGTTGCACAGATCACGGGAAGCACATGTAGTACGTCATTCTTAAAATGGCGACGTACCGCAGGCTGGACGATGCGATGGCGGTGCAAGACGAACCAACGTTGCGACGGAGGTAGGGCCGCTACTTCGGAACTGTCGTTCGTAGTACCGGCCAATCGATCTTGAAGCGCGAAACATTGAGCGGAAGGGGTAAAAGCGCGAAACAATCACACGACAAACGGTGCGCACTACTTCGTCCTCGTCGTCTGCTTCACACACCGGAGAAGCGGGGAAAAAACGCGGTCGGGTATAGCCACGTGACTTCCGGCAACTCTCTCCCCTTCTACATTTCTCCCTCCTCTTCGGTACACAACGTCCACATGTCGCGGCCATGCAGCTTCAGTGCTCATGTTTCGGTTTCAGTTTCCAGCAGTTGGGTTGTTTGACTTTAGTAAAAATATGTGTGACTGTAGCAAAATATTAATTGGGCAGACTCCTAGCACAATGTTATTCGCCTGGCAACAAAAAAATATTGGGGGGGGGGGGGGTGACTGTTTCTTTAAGCAGCTGTGCATGGGCACCGCCATAAACGACTTTCAGTTTTTGTTTCCACTTAGTCCGTTCACTTCATCATTACCATAGCAGGCCAGGTTATTGTCACTCTAGATTATATTGTGTCCTTCTACCCAGCATTGGCCTATGTGGAGGCTCGTCAACGCCCGTTCCAGTGGCTCGGTACCTACGGTAAGACGGAGAAGGTTAGCAATGGCGGCTGCAATCTGGCGCGTGTTTAAAGCCTCAATAACACAATTACTACAATTTACCTTTTAGTTTGCTCTAACTTATACGCTGCAATGTATCACAGAAGAGAATTACAATTCCAACCGGACAACACAATTACAATTATTTACTCCGTAATAACTTTTCCTGGCGCTCAAGACTTGAAAACCAGGAACCATAACAGCATTACACTTGCATAAATTGATGCAAAGAAGTAGACACAAAACTCCTGTTTTGTTTTGTTTTTTTCCCCAGGGAATCCTCATCTCCAAGCAGAAGCTAGCACCAACATCTCCCGAAATCATTAAAACTTCAAGAGAGATCCTGAGCGAGGGAGATGAGCAGGTGAGCAGAAGCTAATCGGTTCTCCACTCAACGAAGCGTGGGACGCCGACGAAATTCATGTAAATCACACGCGGCTGAAACATTTACACACGGCCCTGCACGCTGGTCCACTGCAAATGACCCCGGTCATCATCATTTCTCGGCGTCTTTGCGCTAATCCTCGGGCAAGGCTCCCGGTGATTAAGGCATCTTGAAATGTTTGCTCGCACCGTGATAACTTAGTAGCCGTTCAGCTCGTCTGAGACAGAAATCAAATTTAAAAAACAAAAATGGGGGCTAGGATATGTAATATGCCTGTCCTCTCCGCGGCGAACTCAACCAGTCCGCCGGCGGGTTACAACCGCATCCACCTCGCCTCATTAAATTAGATCTAGCGCCGTCTTAGGAGTGGAATAGTCTCTGACGTGCAGTGAAACCGAAACGTATAATGGTACACCGAAAAAGCAAACGACGTGGAGCCAGGAACGCCCGGTTCGAATTTCCCCTCTTCTTGTTGGTAACAGTAATTAAACGTGAGGAAGATATACAGAAAGGGGAAGGACAACAATGTCCGTCCCCCTTTTTAGGTATCTTCCTCATGTTTAATTAAGGAACCGACTCATTTTGAAAACCAGGCGACTTTAACTACGCAGAAATTACATTACATTTATTATATATTTGGGGAGAGTTCAGTGTCTCTATGACCGGTTCCGACACACGCTTCTATTCAGTGCTTGACGTGCCGAAATATCAGAATCGCTTTTAACTCAAGATGTGTATTGTGACGAAAATGTTGCTCTAAAAGTTTGCCGCGGGAAGTTTGCTTTTTGGCACACGTGTCCCATTCAGGCACTCGACAAAGAAAGAAAATATTTTGCTGCCAGTTCTGTGTCTTTTAAAGCTTCACGTGTTGGTCATCAGAAAACCTTTCGTTTGTGGACAAACAATAGTGCACAAAACTTGCGTCGGCAAAAAGGCTGATTTAATTTTGTCCTCAGACAAAGAACGGTGTTGGTCGCGCTGAGGAAGCTGGCCGTTAGGAGACAATATGTGAGAGTCAGGGTTCTCCCCAGGAATTTCTGAGAGGTGGACATTACCGGGGGGGGGGGGGGTCAGCGGCGGGGGGTGGAGCGTTAGTTTCTTTGGCCGGCCCCCCCCCCCCCGAGTACTGCCGGTGGCTCGCCGCTAAGATAAAGGGAAAAAAGAAAGAAAGAAACACGCCGAGCGTTCGCGCTCTTTTGTTTGAAGCAGTGGGACAGTGGCGGCAGTCAGCGATGCGATAGCGAACGATAACGTGGCGGTGCGCGGACCTGCTGAGTACGACGGCGACGGTCTGCAGCCACGTGCGCAGGCAAAATCGCGTTGTTACCCGCGACATAAAAAAATCGAGTGGTGGGCGGCCAGTCGGAGTAGTGGGCGGTGAGTTGGAGCGGTGGGCGGCCAGTCGGAGTGGTGGGCGGCGAAGCCACTGCCGCCCACCGTGGGGAGAACCCTGGTGAGAGTGTAACTATAACACAGCGCTGCTGTGTAACACAAAAGTGTGGCGCACTAAGACCTATGTGTGATGACAAGACCAGCGAAAATTGCTTCTTCGCTTAAAGCTTTAACATTCAGCGGCATTTCTAACCGAAACAAACAACAAAGTGCCATATCAGTTAATCCAAAGGCGTCAACTCTATGTGGAATACTGTGTTTCCGCGTTCAACAGACGTGTTCCGAAACTTTATTATTGTTTTCGCGCACTTCTTCATTTTTATGTTGTTATATTTTGCATGTTATGTTATGGAGTACGGCCTTCTTATTTGAAGGCCAACACCACCTAAAAAAAGTGGGTCGGAGTGGTAAATTTTCGACGTCACGTAAACAAGCGGCGAACGCGGCATACTGATTGGTCACGAATGCAACGACACCATTCGGCTCAAACTCGTCTCCAATCAGGGTGGATACTTGTCCAGCCGAACGCTGGCGCAGATATCGCGTCCAATCCGTCCGCTGCGTTTGTCTCTTTAGCTTACGCCCTCCAACCATGTAATCTGAGAGGTGTTGGTAGAGACAACAACACCGATCACACGGATCGAACAAAAAACAGCAGCGTAGCTCAACAGTATACAATGGCGCAGAGCGCAGATACACTTCAAAAGTGTGTGCTTTAGAAGCTTTCGTTTCGCCGCTTCCGTCGCGGAGAGCTCTAAACTTGCAAATAAGCGAAACGTTCGGTAAAGCACTGCGAACCATTTCCATTCATATTAAACCCCGAGCTCTCGTCCGCTTTCCTTTCTCCAGTCGGCTATCCCTTTCCCGCGCAACCAGGAACTGGCGTCGGAAGAAGCCATCCATAAGGATGTCCTCCGACAGCGACAGGAAGCGACGGTTTCTCTGACGGGGACGGAAGGCAACAGATGCGTCCCTCCCCGAAAAGTTACCCAAGCGGAAGACGCTGTACGAAGCTGCAGCCGTCTTCCCGCGTCAAAGGACTCGGCGCGAGCACCGGCTGGCGCTGCCCAAAAACAAGATCAGCCTCCAAACGCTCCAGTTCCCTAGCTCATCTTCGTACGCTGGCACTTTCGGTTTATTTACCCTTTTACTTGTTTCAACACTCTTTCTTTCTTTTTCGTTTTTTTTTTTTTTTAGAATCTTGTTGCGACCTTTTTCGAGCGTGGATCTCAAAGGAAACTGGGGCAAAGTCGAAAATGTGGCTCATGCTAAGCAAAAAAGGATAGGCTACCCGTTATGCGAGACCGCAATCTTCGAGATGACTTTTGCCGCGTGAGCTGGTTGCTCCCCTTCAGAAGACTTTGAATTGAACTCCCTCGCGAGCGGTTCTGGTAATGAAGCCATGCATGGGTGCAGTCATATCTGACCTTCACCCTTTATTTTATTATTAACCGTTCGTCTCACTTATAAGTATGGTCACACGACGAATGATTGCCTTCCTAGAGACCGCTAGTGAGACACTGCGCGACACTGTAAGCGCCAACGAGTGATCCTCGGTTGTTGTTGTTGTTGTTCTTTCTGAAATTTAAAAGGCCGTCGTCGAATCTACTAGCGTGATGGAAAGTGCTCATTTGGAACACAAAACTAAGGGGCAAAATAGGGTTCTCGCAATATTCTTTCAAGGTAAAATTTGAAAGAAAAAAAAACGTTCAAGTCACTTGTTCGCGCTACCAGCGTCGCGCAACGTACGTAACTGAAGTTGTAATTTGGCGCGCGCTGAAGTATCTATATTCTCCACAAGAATAGTTCCACGTGCACTAGGAGTAGTATCTGATTCATATAAAAAAAAGAGGTTCTGTAGACTGAACACACGTTTCATTTTGCTTAAGAGACAAGACTTCATTAACAGTAAAAATGTCGCTCTAATCATATATATGTGGAATAAAATACCATGCACGATATAAGAATTCAAATACTTTCTGCCGCTGTGGACGGAACCACAGAGATCATCCGCTGCCTCAGGCGTTCCGCTGCCACTCGCGTTTAATCACTAAGAACAAAAGCACCGGCCGAACTCGGCACTCGTGTTTAATCTGTGCGTTCCCCGTGCTCTACGGCCTCGTCAAAACAACCGGCGACGCGTGACATCGCTAGCCAATATCACGTGATTCTTGTCACCGGCGAGCCGCGCCTCCAGCGACCAAATCAAGAAGCTCAGGTAGGACATCGCTGCTACGTGTCTCCCGACGAACTGGCAGACCGCAGCGAAGTTGCAGTAGGAGGTATTAGCATAACGTCACCGTGGGCCACCGTGCGGCGCGGCACTATTACCGGATGCTCGCGCTGCCACTTCGAAGCAGCCCTCAAGCGCGCGCCAGGCGCCGTACCGTGCCCGGGGTAGCCAGCGGCAACACTCTGCTAAAACGCTCTATATTCACTGACTGCTTAAACTTAAAGGGACCCTAGCTGGGTATTTATGCTCGCCAAGGTTTTTATTTGTACACAGCATATGAGAGCCCAACTAACAAGGACACAATTAGCAGCTGGAAATTCGTTTTCTTTCCGCCCGAAAACCGCCGATCGCGAACTGGCCGGTTTCAGCCGCGCTCACTCTCTTCTCCGTGGTCACGTGCCGTTTTCTATGGTTTAAACACACACACCAAATACAATCAGAGTCGTGGGTCATCGAAGGCACACACTCAATATTAAAACTCGAAAAAAAAATATTGTACCCTTTATTTTATTTTAATTTATTTATTTGTTTTTTGTTTTAAAAAACTACAAATACGTAAACTGAAAAAAAAATTGCACAGAGATTAGGAAGCACTCTGCATTCCCTGCGTAATTCCCAACATGGCGTCGTATTGAGGAGTCGCGGGTTGGACGGCTAGACGAAGCGGACAAAGTGATGGCGGCGGACGACGGGCGTGGGACCTCTACTTCCGATCTGTTGTTCGCGGTACCGGCGGATCTGTCTTGCTTCGAAAGAGAAATCTTTTACCGATCAACACAATTAGGATTTATTCCGCACGACAAGCCCGACCACCAAGCTGATTCGCACGAAGACGTCGCCGAGTCGTCGACCCTTCTCTTGGCTGAAAACATCGCTCGTCTTACGAACAAGAATTGGCAAGAGGTGGAAAAAAGTGCAAACGACTTTCGCGTTTTGCGTGCGAACTATGCGTTTTTTGTCTGCTTCGCACAACCGCAAAAAAAAAGAAAACGCGGTCGGGTGTAGCCACGTGACATCCGGCATCTCTCCTCCTCTACATTTCTTCTGCATCTTCAGTTCAGTTTCGGTTTCGAGCAGTTGCGTTTTTTTTTACTTCATTAAGAATATACGTGACGCTGTAGCAAAATATTGATTGGGTAATCTTCTGACTAGGGTTGTGCGAATAGTGGTTCGAATCGAATAGCGCTGCGTCATCCATAGCCTTGACAATGCAAAAGCGAAGACGACCAGTTCTTTAAGAGTGGAAGCTGGGATGACGCTGCGCTATTCGGTTCAGTATCGCACTACTTCTGACACCAAATGAAATCGCCATCCGCGATATGTCTAGCGGATGGCCATATGTTTGGAAGAGAAGTGCGCAATTGAACACGGCCGACGAGGGCGACGAGACATGTGACATCGCGATTCTCATTTCTCTCCTCCTCGCTACGTGCCCTCGAGCAGGGGAACCGAAGCGAGGAGGAGAGAAGCGAGGCCGCTTCCCCTCATTCTCAACTATGCGAAGAGTATCGTGACGTCAGATTCCTCACTTGATAGCGCCCTTCTTTTCCAGAAAACACTGCCATCCATTTTAGATATCGATGTACGAGTGATGTTTCGGAGTTCGTAGCGTCCCGTTCAACGCTTCTGCGGCCTCATTTTGCGAAATCAAAATTTCGGTTCAAAATCCCTTTAAATCGGCGAGCAAAAATCTGTCAACTTAAAATAAATACAACTTAGATTTATTCCTTGACATTTATAACCTATAAAACACACGCTTTCTTTTTGCTGTTGTTGTTGTTGTTGTTTTCTAGAAAAGGCAGTTTTAGCAAAAATCCGAGAAAAACAGACACCGTTTACACCCTGAACTCGCAGCCAGTAAAGGCGGTCACGTTATCTAGCCGTGACATTGGCGATTATATGCCGCCAATGCTTTTAAGATAGCCACACGTTGGCGTTGGCAGAGCACAAGGCGCGCGCTGAGTTCCACACATTGTTAAGGTTCGGCTATTCCCGTCATCTCAGCGATTGGGCACGTGCCACTACCGAAATGCCTGTCGAGGCACTGCTCGTCACGAGCCAAAATCGAATGCCTATACGCAGTCTTCGTGTCGACGGTAGAAGCAGCATTTAAACATCGTCACAGGGGGATCGCGAAGCTCGATGACGCACTCCCGGGGATCGCATTGTTGGCATTGTCCCCGCAGCTCCGTCATCAAGTTTTGCGAAGGAGAAACTTAAAGAAAAAGTCCGCTTTTATCTTTGGAATTGCACCACGACGAAGACGCTTCTTGGTCAGTGGCGTGGCGCTCGAGTATTCGTGAGTCCCACTAGTGCCAGGAAGCAGGTGTGAAGTGAGAAACGTTCCTTCCCAGTATCGTTACACAGCCCCTTTAAGAAAGGCCCGGCGTGGCGAACAGCCGAGCATCTCATAGTAACTCCGCAGCCAATCAGGTTGCAGCATTGGCCAATAAGACTAACTCCTTCTTCTACTGCAGGGGTGTCAAACACTCGTGCCGCGGGCCGCGTCCGACCCGCGACTCGCTGACGGGCCGCAGGCAACCGGTAGAGCCCGATTGCCTGCGGGCCACGTCTGCGGGCCCGCAGGCATGCGCCGTCGTGATCTCACTCTCGTCCAATCACTATCGCTCGAAAAATCGCTCCGCTCTTTTAACGTACTCATTTAGTTTTTACACATCTGTGTTCGCTTGCCCTTTGTTTCGCTGTATCTTTTGCTTCCCAGCTTTTTGTAATGAACTACAATGGACCTTTTTCACATACCGACGGCACCAGGCGGTGGCTGCACGAACTAAAAATCGAGGAAGGGACCTACCTGCGCTACCAATCCATATAGGGAGCTACGCTACCAGCTTCTTCGTTCTCTGAGCAGCGGGGCGTGCCCAACGCGACTTCCGAGTGGGGCATCCGTGGCGTCCACTTAAACGTCGTGTTATTCTTTCCGTCCGCTTTCTTTTTTTGCGTAACACAATTATATGTATGCTGCAATTACGTTTTCTACTCGCTGATCCACAGCCTCCTTCCGAATTTCCTCGATTTTTCGTGCAGACTTCCGCCGCTTGGCATCGGGCGCTCGCGCGTGCGCAGAACGCTTATCGAAAAAGGTCCATTCCGCTACTAGGCTGCAAGCGCGAGGTCTTTCTCGAAGGACGCATCTCGGCTGCGCCAACACTCAATCAGATGGAGCAACTGCCGAAGATAAAGCTACATATTCCGGACTCTCACCGAAAAAAAAAAAATTGAGTAGCGGGAACGACAGTGTGCTTGCTCTCTTGTTCTATTCAAAATGTGAGCACGTTGGCGAAGCGGTGTCATTTCAATTATTCTTATCACATCAGGTCAGGGCCCAAATTAGTCATATAAACAAATGAAATGTAAAAATGGCACTCGCAAAAACTGAGTTTACAAAAAGCATAAAGCACCGAGGTCTCTTCTCCTTTAAATCTTTTGACCCCCCCCCCCTTCCCGTATAACGTTGGGCCTCGGCCTTCCCAGTGTCGGCCCTCTGGCCCCCACGCTCAAATGAGTTTGAGACCAAGATGGCGTGCAAAACTGTTCGGTTGAAAAAACAATTAATAAAAATGTCCCGCACAATTACGTAATGCCCGTAAGGGCCTTCAAGGATAGTAAATGATGATGATGATGATGATGAATGGCTGCGCAGACTATCTGTTCCGATATCAGACCAGCTCGCCGAAGTCTCTTCGACCGCCGGGCTTCGATTTCCCAAAACAACTCGACGGCAGAGTCGCAGCCGTCTTTCGCGAGCTTCACGTCGCAATGGCGGATATTTACGAGTTAGGAACGGGATTGACCAACCCTAAAGCGAGCAAAGGAACACGCCGACATTTCCCGACATCGGCAGTCGAGGCCGACCCGAGGAAATATGTATCCAGTGGGAGGGATAGATAACTGGTGACCTAGTTTCGTTGAAATCGACTTGGGGGGCATAGACCATCGCGTCGCCGAAAGCGAGCTAGCGTCCCAGAAAAGCGGCCGCTCGGGCAAGGTCTTCACGCGAGAAGTGGATCGATTATGGAAACAATTCCATACAATTAAGCAGGCCAAAAGTGAACAGCGAGTGAGTCAAGCCCGTGACCTATTTCCATCTTGAAAACCTCTAGATACGGAGTAAATAAAGTGGCCGGGTTTAATGCGCTGAATGATGATGATGATGATGATGATGCATGATGATGATGATGATGATGATGATGATGATGACATGATGATGACGACGACGACGACGACGAAGACGACGACGACGACGACAACGGCAACAACGATAGCGAATATTATTATTATTATTAATATTATTTGAGAAGGTTCAGTCACACGAGCCCTGGAAGGCGAAGGCTTTGACGAACCTGACTTGTGACGTGAATATGCTAGTCTTTTTATGTAAATTATTATTTTTTTTTTACGGTGCTACAATGTCGACGATTAGGTCACCACATTTACTGAAATAATTCCGGTTGGTATAGACACCTATATTCCGCTGAATGCAAATCGCAGGCCTATATTTACTTACTGGTTCTTCCCTGAGTTGAGAACATTCTTAAAAAGAAAATCTTTTCTGCATCGAAAATTTGAGAAAAGAAGCATCTCGAAGTGGGAAATTTAATTCAAACGCTGCAGGAAAAACTGAAAGCAAATTTTGAATCGCGATTGTCAGGCACACCGGAGAACGGTTGAGGCGGATCTAACCCGTAATCCTAAGAATTTTTCGCAGTACGTGAATTCACGTTCCGCGAAAGCAAAAAGAACAAGGATTACTACCCTGGATAAATGTTAAAATAAAAAAAAATACGTCTGAGAATATTGCCGATTATTTCAAGTCGGTATGTTGATATAACGTAAATGCCTCCTGCGATGTTATTCCCCGCAAGGGCCTTTGCAATAAGCTGAACTCGACCACGACTGATGAGGACGCTATTCTAGAAGATATTAAAAATGAAGCCGAAGCTCTCAACTGGACATGACGGAATACTAACAGCCATAATCAAAACCTACCATGAAATCTTTCCACCCATATACTTAATAACTTAGTTAAGTCGGGTGTTTTCCAGTGATGTGGAAACTTGCGAAAATTGTTACAGTTCGTAAGTCAGGAAGAAGCGGGGATGCATCAAATTATAGGCCCATCTCTCACTCGTGCTCGCTTTCAAAGTTTTTATAAATGGTTGCTCCTAGCTCTTTATCATTTTCATTTAAAAGTCCTTATTGCTAACCAAAACAGGTTTGTTTCGGCAAGGCAAGTCAATCTGGTCACTTTTACATGAACGGCGTCTTGTATTTTAAGCAAACAAGGTCAACCCGATGGTGTCTATTTTTACTTAGGCAAAGCTTTTGACCTGGTCAATCATAAAATTTTATTACCTAGGCTTTCTCACTATTGCGTCTGGGGACAGATGCTCGAATGGTTTAACTGCTACTTACTGGACAGAAAGGGTTTCGGTCGAGTTAACCATAAAAATCCCACGACATACAGAATGAACTCAGGTGATCAGTGCTCTGTTTAAGTCCTCTACTATTTTCTATATTTGTTGGTGATGTTTCTCTTTTCATCTCGCATTCATCTTTCTTACAGTACGTTGATGATATTAAACTATACAGCCGAATTCGAAAGCTCGACGACTGCATGAAGCTCCAGGACGAAATGAGTTCACTCAACGATTAGTGTACAGCAAACAAGCTTTCTCTAAATCGTTCAAAAACTAAAGTGATTTCGGAAAACTCAGAACGGCTGTTTCTCCCTTATCGTATTCGTGGAGATCTACTGTCTCGCGTGAGTGGTACCTGAAATCTCGCCGTTACATTTGATTCAAGCCTACGAATTGATTACCAGGTAAATAAAATAGTTGCAGCGTCTTTACGAGCCCTGGGAATAGCATGCCGCTTAACAAGAGAGTTTGACAGCCCATCTGTCTTCCAGGCACTATTGTTCACTGAGTCGCTTCCACTTAGAAGTCGCGTCAGTTGTGCAGAATGGCATCTGCAAAATTCACTAGTTAAGATTAGAACGTGTCCAGGGAAAATGCATCTCCATTTTCAAATATCGTTATTTTAATGAGAATGAGCATCATCTAAACTATGAGGCTGTGCTGGGACGAGCGAACTTACCTTACCTCGCATAAATGTCGGGAGAAAGCAGGCTTGTTCCTTTTCAAAATCTCCGCATGGTTCGACTCACCCTTCGGGTCCCTTGTCTGAACTGTGCATTCCCGGAAGTGTCTACACGGCTCAAATCGACATTTTACGCTGCTAGAAATCTAAGTCAGCTCAACTCAATGTTTAAACTCTTGGGGTCCATATCACATGAGCGAATGACATTTTAGCGAACAGCGAGATTTGAGCGAATTGACGTTTTAGCGAATAACCGGGGCGCGCGTTAACCCATCCGTCGCGCTGCGCTTACGCCGCTTCGCGGCGACAGTCTGCGTCGGCTCATTACAAAAATGTGAACCGATTTGGCCCACCCGAAAACGCCGCTTCGCGGCGTCCGACTATTCGCTAAAGTGTCATTCGGTGAAACGTGGGCGTTCGCTCAAACGTCATTCGATCAAGTGAGTGCCTCCCACTCTTGGTAGGGTTATAACTGTTACATCGAACAATAGGATATTTTTAAATCCTGCCGTCGGAAATTTGATAGACAGATTGAACACCTGTTTGGTTCGGTAAGGAGCTAAGTAACACAAATTATTCGAACTAATAGCCTATCTATTTTTTCATATGTGTGCAACTTTTTTTTACATATATATGAAGTGTATTTACTTTCGTATGCTGAAAGGCACTGAAGTCAACACTTTATTATTTTCTGTCTAGGAGCCCCCTACTCAAAGGCTTCGACTTTTGTACTATGCTGTAAGGGCCTTCAGTTCACTACTGTCAGGATGTTAGATTTATTTCCTTATATTCATGCCGTGCACTTCGGACTCTGTTTTCTACTCGGTGTGCAACGGTATATGTATGTACGCATTGTCTATGTATTCGCTGTGCTTTTGTTTTTGGTGTTTCAGTTTATGCGTAATTTGTAGTGTGTGTGTAAGTTTCAGTGTTCCAGCACCAAGACCGTTCGGCTGTTCCTTGGCGCCAAATAAAAATGATTCTTGATCCTTGATTATTATTATTTATATTGTTATTAGTATCAGTATTTTTTTTACTTGAACGATCCAATAGGTGCATTTAATAGCGAGTTCGTTTCACGGCACTCGTGTCCACGCGTGCCCACTCGCGGCGTAAAGCGAGTTCGTTTCGGCCGGCACTCCACGAGTGGTTGCACTCTCGGAGTTCGTTTCAGCGGCGGCATCCCACGCGTGCATGCACTCGCTGCACCGAGAAAATCGAGAGTGCGCCAAAATGCAATCCCGTCATGCCTCGCTCCGGCGAGGCCGGCGAGGAGCGGGAGCAGACGACGAGGGTTCGTCTGCTACGATGTGTCGCGGAATCGAAAAGGAAAAAAAAGTAGATTTTTTGATAGAAATCGCGTCCCGCAGGCAACGGAATCAAACGCGAGCTTGAATTGTGAGCGTCTGCTATTTCATGAAGGAAGCAATTGACAAACCGTGCTTTACTTGGAGGTTTTAAGTCGTTCTGTTGCCGTACAAACGCTGAAATATACCAGTGTGTAAAGAAATGCTCAGAACAAACGCATCAGCGGCCCCCGAGATGTTTATCACCATCTGTGTGAGGGTGAAAAATTGAACATTTGTCGAAGAAACCTCTGACTGCCCAATGAGCATCAGAGAAAGCATATAAAACTTTACCCGAGGCTTGGGCAACATCATCATGTTTAACATTTATCTACGTCAGCTAACTTGCCCCGTCGAATTTTGTTCGAGAAAGCTCTCGTTCTCGACGCCCTCACTAAGGCTAATATCTGATCCACCTGTAATGACGATCGAAATCGAAAGTCCACGAAATGTTTTGTTGGATATTCCAATTTCCAACAGTCTAGTTTTAAGCCGTGCCCTTTCAGTGGTTCACATGAAATGCCAGGCTCAAACGGATCAAGCTTCTGCTCGGACAGCATCATCAGTTCTCTTCAGTGTAAACGGTTATAAGAATTGAAAGATCGCATCCAGCTGCTTTGTAGACAACTGGTTGCGGAAATTTACGCCGTCTGTAACTATTTCTACGACAGCCGAGTCGCTTGAAGTCATCGCAGCTATAAACTACAGGTTGCAGCGACCAACGTTTTTAGATAAACGTTGGTAGCGACTGCACTCTCGCATTCCCACCCATCACTCCGAACAGAAAGGGGCTAGTTTCGGTTTGACGTCGGGACCTTTTCTACAACATAGATGGCGGCAGCATCAGTCTTCTGCACTCGGTGCGTTTGGCGAGTTCGTTTGAGTCCAGTTCTCCGTGCAACACCATGCCAGTGCGATGCATTCTGGGAGAGAACTCGAACGGTGTCAGTGCGCGTGAAACGAACTCGCTATAAGAGTGACAAACCCCAAACGATGACTGTTTACACTGCAGGTACAACGATAGCGAAGTAAAGAACTCGTAGGCAATAATAATTTCTGGTTCACTCGAGCGATATGAGAGAAAAGCAGACGTCACATTATCCTGAACCGTACACTTCCTTTCAAACTCCAAAACGTACGCAATTAAATTAAATGCCCGACAAAAAAACGCTTCTCGGCTCCGTTAGCAAACAAAATTTACGAAGGCGTCCGCAAGCGCGACGACAAAGCACAGCCGGACCCTAGTATTCCCACTGCCATTCATAATTGAGCACCGCACTGTGCAGGCCCGCACTAGCACACAAGCGGAATTCGTTAAGCACCAAACGACTTTCCCCACAGCAAACAGAGAGCGCTCCGGCAAACTCGAAACTTTACTCCGAACCATCGTTTTCTTTTATTTTTTTAGTTTATACCTTACTTGATTTCTTCGGCTTCAAACAAATAAAAGATGGGTAGAAAGAGGCGGGAGTCATAAAGGAACGGAAGCCAAGCACTTCCCCGAAGGCAAAATGCCTGTAGAAGCCCGTATAAAAAAAAAAAAAAATCCGCCGACAAAGCAGCGTTAAAAGGCGACGAAATCAAAGCTTGTTTGGGACGGGGACGGACGGACGTGACTGGTTCGAATTTTAGGCTCGATAATAAAAGATTCCCCAGCGCGCATTTATTTCGTTGCGCTCCTTGGAGTCCCGACTTCTCTCAGGGAAGTGTACAAAGGGCGCCGAAAAAAAAGACTAAAACGTAAGATACTTTTTATTACGCGAGCAGAAAATTATTTTGCATGCGCGGCGGCGCAGCGAACAAAGGAGGGGGCATTGTTGCTTCACAATGCCGGGAAATAACGACGACGAAAATCCAAAGAGGGCCTCGAGAACTTCCACTCAAAAACTCTACGGAAGTTCAGTCTAAGGACATGTACTTACCTCTCTGCGCGCCAAGATTTGCCTAAGGTGAAAACGAAAAC
This sequence comes from Ixodes ricinus, assembly GCA_037355805.1. Lineage (NCBI taxonomy): Eukaryota > Metazoa > Arthropoda > Arachnida > Ixodida > Ixodidae > Ixodes > Ixodes ricinus. The sequence continues at coordinate 19,687 of JAZHYW010051874.1, forward strand.
GTCAGACGCAGAAAGCATGTTTTGTTATCTCCTTCTTTGGAACTGAGAGAAAGAGTTTTCGTCCACGTACGTTTATAAGAGAGATATATAGAATTTCTGAAATGTATCGCGGCAGAAAAAGACGCTAGCCCTTCCTTAAAGGAGCTGTGCAACGATATTCAGTTGGAACGTTTTTCACTTTACACGAGCTTACTGGCACTACTGGGACTCAAGGATACTCGCCCGCAACGCCACTGGCCAAGAAACTCCTTTGTTGCAGTGTAATTTCAAGGAGAAAAGCGGTCATTTTCATTCAATCTCTCCTTTGCAAAATTTGATGACGTAACGTGGGGATCGCAGTACCCTCCAGTGACGATATTTGAATGCGGTTCATAGATTGGACCCGAGCATTGCGTGGGCACTCGATTTGGACTCGTGATAATTGACTAGCTCGAGAAGCATTCGGGTAGTGGCCCGTGTCCAGTCGCTGCAACGACGACAATAGCCGAGCCATAACAATGTCTGGAACTCAGCGCGTGTCCTGTGCTTTGCCAACACCAGCGCGTGGCTATGATCAACATTGGCGGCATATAATCGGCTCCAGATCACGTGGCCGCTTGTTCTGGCTGCGAGTTGAGGGGGTGAACGCTGCTCGTTTTTCTTTAATTTTTTTCTGGGACTTCTATTGCGTGGGGTCAAAAACGAACGCGTGTTTCATAGGTCATTAATATCAGGGATCCGTTCTAAGCGGTATTTGCGCAAAGTGCAAAAATTGTTGCATCGCCCCTTTAACAGTCACATGCATAAGCAGGGAGGAGTCACTTTCACTAAAAGGCGATCCTTCAGGAAAATAGTGAGTAGGTTCAAGAGAGCGAGAGATATCCCCTCTGTGTGTGTGTAATGTCAATGAGATCAGCGCCAGCATGACGCACTGTGTTTTATCAGAGGTCGGAGTCACAAAAAATTGCATAACCAAGTAATTTTTTTTTATCGATTAACGTTTGACAAAGGAGGCCAGAACTTGTCACAGCCGACATCGATTAACGTTTGACAGAGGAGGCCAGAACTTGTCACAGCCGACAAAGTGTAAAAAAATCGCAGTATCAGATCTTACTGCGGGAACCAGGCATCTAGTGTTTATCCATTTCCAAAAAAATTCAAACACCCTACCGTGTAAAAATAAAACACGCTAATGCATGCAATTGTGACGAGTCACAAGAAGGAGAAAAAGTATTCTAAGAACTGTCAGGTTTCCGAACGAAAGCCGAATCCTAAAACTAAAGCCCGCAGAAAACTCCTCCACGCGATCAACACATCTGAACAAAAATATATATTTGTATTTCCTAGATTCCGCTTCTTTGTTCGTTTACTTGTTTGATTTATATTTTTGTGTAACACCTTTTGGTTAATGTTTATTTTATTTTTTTTTCGAGCCACGTGGAGACAGGCATTTCTTGCACCAAGTGGCTGTGAAATCAGAGGCCCGATCCTGCCATCTAATACATTCCAAAATAATAATAAAAAAGCGCAATGTAAAAACCAAAAGGCTAACGATTCACAAAAGTCGAGTGCCAAAAAGCTCATTCCGGGCAGCCAGCTGAAATAACGGGGAAGAGATTCTGAGAAAGAAAGACATGCGGAACGAAGACTTCCAGGAATTCAGGGTTGAAATCAATGCCTGCGCCGAAACCACGATTAATACAGATTTTTACTCGCCGCTTTAATAGGAGACGCTACGAACTTCGCTCCTCCATCCAATAAATAAGGGGAGTGAAACTTTCTTTTTGTTTCACGCGGTTGAGTAATCCCATCACAACACTTTGTAACAGGGAAGAGAGCCAGCCTTCACACACGCTCCATCTCCCATCTCACACAATCCATCAAGCATTTCTGTTAAATTTTTCGTGTTCTCTTTGCTGTCGTTTACAGCCGTGCGAGAGAAGGACGGAATCTCGGCGTTCCTGCGGAGAGCCAGCCGGAGTTCCCCGTAATGCTCCCGAGCTGCGTGCCGCTCGTTCTCGGAAACAAGGCTGCTTACGGGAAATTCATATTCTGCCTGCCTACCCCCCTCCCCTCGTATCATTTCGTACACGGCTCAAGCTTTTCGCGAGTATGTGGCGCGAACCAACTGTTGGTTATTCTAGTAGGAATCTGTTAATTTTAAGACAAGTATATTGTGCGGTTGAACAAATAACGCAAACGTTGAAGGCAAATACAGCGACGACCCCTCTCTACCTCGCTCTCTCTCTCTGTCTCTATCTGTCTCACGCACGCACGCACGCACGCGCACGCACGCACACACGCACACACAGACAGCACAGACAGACAGACTCACAGACAGACAGACAGACAGACAGACAGACAGACAGACACACACACACACACACACACACACACACACACACACACACACACACGGACATTTTTTTTTGTTTTGACCACGAGAAATTTAAAGTGGCCTTCATTATTTTTATAAACCCGGGAAGAAGAGGACATACGTCGCGCATTCAATCTTCGTTACGCTTGAGGTAACGCTTTTCGCGTGAAATTTAGCCCATCCACGCATGCTGCGTTAAAACCACACACGGTGTTGCCGATCGCGACGAACGGTTGTGGTAGAAAAGCCAAACCCGAAGAGCGAGGAAGGAATTGAATCGGCGAGGAAGCATGCCCGTTCGCTACGTAACGGATCGTTTCTTCTTTTCTTTCTTCGGGCTCGTTTTAGTTTAACCGAGCCTTGCATTACACACACAAATGTCCACGATGCGCGCGACGAGAAGGATAAATCCGCGTGTTTGCAAACCCGCGTGTTTCAAACCCGCGTGTTCGCGTCATGTGTCCGCGTGTGGACGCCCATCAAGCGCGTCATGACCCAAAGCCGTCGAATGCATGGAGCTGAATGGCGGGCCGCAGTTTCCAATTGAAATTTTCAGAAAATCACTTATCATTTGAATAAGATAACGATACGTTCTGAAACTTTCGCATCTGGTTCGGGCTGCCAACGCTACATTTGGCCGGAGGCTCAGTGTTTGGCTCCGTGTCGTTTAGTTTCGCGGTCAAAAAACCTCGTCATACTTTTTGTGGACACGCTGTACGTCTCACATTTCCCTTCTCAATATTTCTTTTTTTATAATAAAGACATTACACACAGAGTTACACACAAACCAACAGACACACACGCGCGCGCGCACACACACACTGAAAATGCAAACCCAGAAACCGGTGAAATACACAGATATTATACGCTGCACACGAGCGAAAGACGCGTATTTTCAGCCTCCTCCGATCGCTTCTTGTCAGAAATGTCTCCGAAATTGATCTAAGGGAGGCACATCAAAACTTTCGAAAAACGTTCAGAGAACAAAACCCGTCTCCCTGCGGCATGTGTCGAGGGCGGCGGCTCCCGTCGACGGAGGCACTCGAGCCATAAAAGCGAAACGCAGACTGCGGCACGCCGTTTCGAGCGAAGTGCCGCCAGCGAAATGGGCTTCTTCTCGGAACCGCTAAATCCCTCCCTCGCCGCTCTCTTCTTTTCGAAGCCCGCATTTGGAGCTGAAACGAAGACAAGGCTCTTCGAGACGCCTGGCCCGACTTACGGCGGGAGAAGAAGGAGCGACCCGGGTGCGTTCACCGGCCGTCAGTCTTCATCGCTGCCACAATGAGCCCCCCCCCCCCCCCAAAAAAAAAAAAAGGAAAAGCTTTCACCAGTTTTTCGCCGCGCCATCCCCAAATCCCCGAATGCGCCCTGTTGCTCCCGAGCTTCCCCCTAGGGGACACTTGGAAGAGAGCGAGGCTTGAGAAATTTCGGAAGTATTTCTTTCATGTTTCTGTTCGTATAAGCATGTGCCGAGAGGCGTTCTTAAGGGCATTTTGTTGCCTCAACACTACGTTTTCTTGCAAGACGGACCCGAGCTACTTTAAATCGCAAGTGGCGAAAAAAAAAATTCCCCACTGTATTTTTGTTTATGCACATCCCAGAATCCGATATCAACAGCCGAAAACAATGTGATTCGTCGCCTCGGAAACCCAGAAAAGCACGTGCAATGTGCACCAACTCTGAAGGTGCACCTGCCAGAAACCCTTGATGGGAACGGTGAACACGCAAATAAGAAAACAACACAACTGCAAGCGAGGCATCTGGCTGCAACCGCGTGTCTGCTCGTGTGGGAAAGCACGTGCAGCCGAATACTTTCCGAAGTGTACGTTCTCGCGCACACGCAGCAGGGTTGAGAATAAAAATCAATATGATGTAAGTCATCATGTAAATCGTGATTTCAATCAGATCAGGCTTATTCTGATGGTTTAAATCGAGTCTTCCCCGCAAAAATAATATCGGAAAAAGTTTAGATTTATTCGTTTGTGTATAATTCGACGCTTTTGCGTGCATTTATTTTGAGCTGAAATCAAAGAATCATCCAGGTAGAAAGATGTTGAACACGAGCAGAAAGCGGTGCTCTTCTGAGCAAGTCGGAGCATTGAGCTTGATTTCTACCTTCCACTTCTTTTGTTTGTAACGTAACGTCCTAAAGCAAGCAAATCAGAACGAGAAAGAAATCAAATTAAGTTTTTTAGTATAAGTAAAAAATATCGAGCCGTTTTTGCTCAATACGGCTGCGTTTACATCGATAAAAAAAAGATAGCGAATTAAACTGTACTTCAAATTTACAGTAATTATTTCTTCTACATTGCATCCGACCAATCAATCCGTCCGATCAGTGATCGGACGGATTGATCAATCTACCATGTTTAAAAATATATGTAGTGAGAAAGAATCTATACTTAGTAGCTAGAGCTGAGTCAAATAAAATTAATCTGATTTAAATCAAATAAATTTGATTTAAATAGATATGATGTCATTTATTTCAAAACAAACAAAAAGTCGTTTTTTGTTGTTGTTGTTGTTCTACTTCGACGCGCAGACTTTTTGTGCTTGCAGATGTCTGGACGTTGTCGCTGCCGGCGGGGAAACACATTCCACACAACGAGACCACACAGACAAACACACGCGATACACACGCACAAAACATACTCGCACGCAATGAGCTGTCTCGATCACTCACTCACGCACACACGCACGAACAAAGAACGCGCGGAAAGGATAACAGAAAAATAAACGAATACCGTATCCTTCAACGACACCCGTAAACACAGAATTGGGAAGCAAAACTATTTTCTGGCGTGGCACCGACGACGGAGTGTCCTCCTCCATATCCGCCAGCTACGACGACAATGTCACGATGCCCCCCCCCCCCCCCCTCTCCATCTCTCGTGACGGCCTCGACACGATCCAATCCAAACAACGTCATCCGTGAGCAGACGGCCAAAATCCCAGGAAGAAAGGACGTGAGCCTCTTTTCTTCGCTCGGACGGACATGCCCAATCCTTCAATCGGGAACCACTAAGAGCGCGCCTTTCATTCAGCCAATCACGAAACCAGCCAAGAGGAAAGCCGATCAGGTTTCTGCGCTCTGCTGAAAGCTTCCCGGAGCGGAACTATTGTCGACGTTTTCTCCGTTCCGGTTCCGCGGCATCCGCAGTTGTACGCGAGGAGACCGGTGAAGTCCAGACGCGGCTCTCGGCGAAACGGTGTTATCAGAAAAGAGATTGGAAACGCGAGAGACTCGCGAGCGTCCGAATACATACCAGCACCGGGCTTTTCTGCGCGACGCCTCGCCGAGCACGACAACTCACGTCACAGTTCTCGGGTTCGCTGTTTCGGCGCCAATAAGCCGTTCTGCTCGCGTTTCATACGACCGCGGCGTGGCGCCTCCTAACCTTTATATGTTATAACGAAGTCAACGGGAATCGGAAATTACTTCGCTATATCCGCTATTTCGTTATAACCGACTTCGGTTAACGAAGTGCAAAAGGGAATGGGAAATCGTGATTGCTTCGCTGTAGCCGCTATTTCGTTAAAACCGACTTCGTTATAACCGGTCTCGACATAGTATATATCCCCCGTTTCACACAAGCCCGAGCGCAACCGGCACTACGATCGGATTCGACTAATCAAGCAGCAACTAAAGTGCATCGTGACTGCGCTCGTCGGTTTTGTGCGAAGTACTCTAAACCAATCGCGCACAGTGAACACCCAGCGATCCAATTGCACTCAGGGCCATTTTCGAAGGACGAACGCGTATCCCTTTGCACCCAACTGTGGGTGTGTTTACCGTTCCGTTCACGAGTGGACCCACTGCTGAAGTCTCTAACCGCCATACTCCAAAAGAGACTGAAAAACGGTAGGTTCGGCGGAGTTACTCCCCGGAAGGTCCGAGCCCTACTCCCTTTCCTCCAACAGCGTGGTGTAGCGCCCTGTCGTCCCGGTGCAAACTTGGAAGGGGCTGGTTCACACATTCGCGTTCCAGTGCGACCGATTTCTGTAACCGCTGACGGCGAGAAAACAAAATCGCCATCACGGTACCATCCAGCCTGGAACTGTGCCTCACTAGATTGCAGAGACTTTCACTCTATTTGCGAGATCAAACCAACGCACTATGTATGAGAAATGGTCGCTTATAAAAGCGTCAAAAGTATTTTGAGCTCACGGTGAAAGAATGGTGCGTAAGAAATACGAAGGATGCGCTGATCAAAAATGTTGCAGAGAAACCCGATAGATGAAGCCAGTGTGGTCTCTGGCCGTAAGCGGTCATAAGGGACTGACTGCAACGCGTCTAAATACCCCCAGACATGCAAAATTTTCAGTAAACCATAGGAAGGACATAGACATTAATCCCCCCCTCCCCCCCTCTCAGGAATAGTTCCGACGCCTCTGCACTCGGTCATACTCAAAAGAAAATGTACGAATCGGCATTTACGGACGAAAGCGACACAGGCATCCAATCAAGTTCGAAAACGAGGCCAGCGGACGGTCAAGCGCGACGAAGTCTAGTGCAAATAAAGACCTTCGTAGCCGTGGCCAATTTCTCGCCCTTCGCCCAACCCCACGCATCTCGGTCCTTCTACTCTCGGTGGAAGAGCATCGAAGCCCGTCGACAATGACCCGGGGTCGCCACTTCCCTATAAAACGCACCGGGACCCTTCACTGATTCCCGTCAGCCTGATAGAAAGCAGCGGACAAACAATGCCCGAAGTGTACGGGCTGGGTAGACCGGAAAAGAGGGGGTTCCACCGCCGCCGCACTTCCATCGCATCAAGGCGGAAATGAAGCGAGAACCCTTCGAGGCTTCTTCCCCTCTGCAAACCGATTGCTCCGAAGTAAACACAAACACGCGGCTATATCATGATACCCACGCCAGCCATCCTCCAGTGATTCTGCCCTTCATCTACTTCTTTTTTTTTTCTTTGCGGCGACTAAAACAAAAAGATACAAGAAAAAAATGGAACAAAAACCTTTTTCCGCTTTTCCAAGAGTAAACGCGAAGCTTCTCCCGAAGGAGCGCCTCGGCGAGCTCTGAAAACAACGGACGGAGGATAGAACAAAAAAAGGTCAAAGTGAGCTCGGCGGCCTCCTTGGCCGGTATACACGCCCGCACTCCAGACTTTTTCATTAAGTTCCAGTCTTTTCCTCGGTCCTTCCTTCCTACCCTGTCAAAACGACGCCCAAGGTTGACCGGACGAGCTTTAATTTAAACGACCTCGGGCTCCGTCCCGGCGGTTGGACAAAGGAGCGCGGCCAATGGTCGAGAAGCTGAACGCGTCCGCATGGAACTGGATGGGAGTGCGAAGAGACAGAGTCAGGGTGTTTAATAAACGCTCGCGAACTCTCCATGGCCTTCTGCGCAAGGACAATTCCCGCACGCCACGTTGGGGAAGCAGCTCGTTCATATTCCGAGATCCGAACAACTTCTGACTTGAAGGGAGGGGGGGGGGGGGGGGGCGCTTGAGGTGGTCCTTGGATGCAAATTTCGGTTCGAAGCCGCAGTTTTGGGGGAGAATCGCGCAGCTTATTGGTGCACCTATTCACCAGCGCCCGACTCCACTCGCTAAAGTTCTGGAGGGGTCAGGTGACCCTCTTCGCAGTTCCAAATATTAATTTCTCGAGAGCGTCCGCCGCCTCGTCGTCCGCCGAAGAAAATTGGGGAGCAGCTTCATTAATCAAAAACGATTACGCTTAGAAGTGCTCACCGCAATTACGCGACTAATTTAATTAACAACTTTCAGCGAAGGCGGTACAACGGCGTGGATTGTTGACTCTGGGGTAAACTTTCTCGCGGTAGTCACTGACAGAATGAGAGCGGCAGGCAGCGGCTTCGGTTGTCCCACCTCCAGCACGAGCTTCTTCAACAACGCCATAGCCTCCTCTATACTCACAAAGCCTGGCAGTTCGACGACGGAGCCATAGAGTGCCCGGTCGCAGATTTGGAGCGCGAGGATCTGGTAGCAGATAGCATCAAAGAGCCATTTCTCAGGGAACCTGACGTCAGCGCACAGCTTTTGTAGCAGCCAGGACCCGAAACACACTTGTTCGCTCGGGAGAAGTGTGTTTCGGCGTCTTGCCGCAGCGGAGCGCCAGTCACGTGGCTCTCCTCTCCTCCTCACTCCTCCTCCCCCTCCGTTGTCTGCCGCTCCACATTTTCCATTTCGGCGGCCGCTTCTCGTGGCGATCTGCCAGGCTTTGTCAGTATATAGGAGGCTATGACAACGCTACGGCATCTCGTACACGTCGCGCGTGTGCGTGCAGCCAAAGCACGGCGGAAGGCATGGAGCGGTGCTGAGAAGCTGGGCGTTACAAAAACACGCCTTGCCGTTCTCACTCTGTAGGTGACTAAAGACCCTTCCACACAAAAGCATCGCTCACAGATGAGACAATTACAAAAACAACGCGACCAAAATCATACACAAGTTACTGTTACCCATAAGTCATGAATGACTTGCGATCAACTGTACAAGCACGCTGTGAGAATTCGCCTCTTTTCCAGCAGGGTAATCACGCGAATGATTTCACCACTTGCCCAACTCACATTCTTGAGTAAATAATGCATGAACGCGTCTAGAAATTGACTGTGGACCAAAGCTCCTCTTAATAACACCTCATCGCGTTTAAAAAAGCTGACGAGCGAACCACGCTAGCTCTAAAGCCGGGGATGCGCTGCTCCTACATGATACAAAATACAGTCTGCAAACACGAGTCACCGCAATATCCGTGGTTTGAGTGCCGCCTGCCAAGTTTCCTCCTTGAACTCATTGTCATGCGGCCTTCGAAGCACAGATTTCGCGATTACTCGCGCTCGAATCTGTATGCAGGCTGTCTTTTATATGATGTATAAGCAGTGTGATCCCCCGCTTAAATACCGAAACCGTTCTACAGCAAGTACGAGATAACGTGCTGAAGAAGTACTTTAAAGTACTATGTTGTCGTCTGGCGGCGGTGGTTTCTCAAACTCCATTCGTGGCGAGCGGTTTCCTTTATTGATCACCAGTTCAAATTATGGCGCCGCTCCTAGTCTTAGTATACATGATCCGTCTGATCCGTGATATTTTCAACCTATATCGTAACGTTCTTTTAACCATATTCTCGAGTTATTTGTTTTCGTGTTAACTAGCCAGTATACAATTATTCTTAAATTGCAGAATAAATAAATAAATAAATAATACACAACTAAAATAAATCTACATTAACATAAACAGCGATTTAAATGTATTTACGTAACACGAAAAATTAATTAATGCGTAAGTACCGTCTCTATAGCGGAGGAGACACAATCTAGCAACGCGAATAAATAGCATGCATGTGTGATCTGTCCGGACGCATATATCTTACGCACTGTCAAGTTCCGTCGGCAATCCGAAAACAGATATTCGTTGTAGACCAGTTTGAACGAGTGTGGAATTCGTTACGACGACGACGAAGCAGTCAGTATCAACGCTCAATCGTCACGTATACCCCACGAGAGTCGCGCACAATGCGAGGACAATCCCAAGAGGGAAGCAGCGGTCCAATCGAGCATCGATTCCTTCCGGATTTGGAAGGACCCACGCACCCGTGAGACCCAATCAGCGGAGCCCCAATCGCAAGACTCGCTCATACGAAATCGAAGAAGGACGCCGTTCGACGAAGACGATCCCAAAAGCTCCGGGTCGCGATCCGCGCCTCCGAGTGTCTAAGGAATGCTCCGAGAAGACACGCGTCGCCGCTTCGTCTGAGAGAAAGCGGTAGGCAATTCTGAGATTCGGTATACGATGTGCGCCAGAGCGACTTAGCGACGACCAGATTATCGCGTCCAAATAAACTTGGCCGGCTCTCGTGATCGCCGCACAATCGCGCCACTTTCGCCTACCAGCACATGTCCACGTGCGAGCGGGAGATTTCGGTTAGAGACGCGGTAATCCGCTCGCAGCGAGGACAAGATTGAACGGATTATCCGGATTGCCGCAGTCACACAGAGCCGACTGGAAGCACCTATGTTTGTGTACCGAAAGCTCGGAAATGCTTTACGAGAAAACGCCTTGTGAGCTAAAGAACGAAAAAAATATATATCAAAAGTATTTTTTGCGCTACCTTCTTTTTGCGCTACGCTCGTAAACACCTCGTATTTGCGTGCGTGTCAGTCGAGAAGCTACATGTTGCAAATGACGTGGGCATTGCCCAGTGGAATTAAGAAGGCGATATAAAAAGAATTTACAGGGACTTTTTTTTAATATTTAAAGACCTAGAATGCCTTTAATGCAGTATTCAAGGAGCGATCGTCCCAACTGTGAAAGAAGACGTTAAACAGTCGTTTCAGGGACTCAAGAAATACACATTGTTTATTCATTTTCCCGCCATATTTAGCGGGAAAATTGATCGTCAGGGTGCCAAATCGTGACGTCACGTGATAAAATGACGTCACGCGACGTGACACAACGGCATAAAGTAGTGATGTCATGCAATATTTTCATGCCACCGGACGTCAATTCACCCGCTACATTTAGCGGGAAATCGCACAGACGAACGGAAGGACGGACGGAAAAACAAACTTCTAAAATCACGGGGTTGCGTAAAAAAAAAAAACACTCCATGTTTTAAAGAAGCGTTCAGATTGAGAAAGTTCTCGTGTGACGTATGGCACATGGAAATGACTAAGGGGAGGCTCGTTGCATCAATCCAAATTCAAGGTTCCGCACACTCCAAACTTCGAGAAGAAAAAGAAAAACGGAATGTGATTACAAAATGTTTTGATGACTGTTCGAAGCACGTCACGAAACAAACCAATGTGGTATCCACAGCGGGCATCGCCCGACAGAGAGCCCCACCTAAGCTACGAAACAATACCCCAGCGCAGGCTTGGCGCTAAATAAACCGCCACACGCGAGCAAAACAAAACAAAGCCATCGTGCGAGTTGTGACGTTGCTGCTAAATCGGAGGTGACAGACTGTGCACTCGCCGCTGTCGACATCCATTCGCCACAAGACCCACCTGGCTAATTTCAAGGGCCGTCCTTCATAACACTCAACGAGGCCGCTATTTCGGGGCACCAAGAAAACGCCTGCCACAAAACATATTTAAAAAAAAAAAGCTTTGTCGCTTTTCAGAGCGTACAACAGAAGGGTGCCTTCCCAGCGACGCTCATTAACCGCGTCACCCAACCAATCACCAACCTTTTCTCAGCGAGGGCGCATTCCAAAACAAAGCGCCCGTGCTACAACAGCCCCCACCGCCCAATAACCTTTGGGCGGAACATTGCCCGTACTGACATAAACCCTGGCCTCACCCCACCAACAGCAGTTTGTGCGCGTCTCTGTATATAGCCAAGCGTCTTGTCGATGAACTCTGGGCACCTAAATACGTTCGGCCCATTACGAAACTTGGGGGAACCCCCCTCTTCGCCTTCTCTCCACCACCGTCCGGGATCGCAAGCATCCCATACGTCAAATTAGCGGCTCCTTTCGCTCCCGTTCTTCTCGACGATGGATCTGCGGCGGTTTGACGTTAGCAACCTGGCAAAGCCTCTCCTGCAGCACTCGCCCCGAATAAATAAATTCTGACATCCGTGCGGCGGCGGCGGCGGCGACGAGCGGGGAGGTCAAGAGGCGCAGCTCGCGAAAGATCAATAACCAGGAGCAACAACGGGAGCGCGACGCATATACTTTGAAGGCCTCGGCTCCGGACGGACGTTTTGCTTGGAGTCCTAAATCGAGGCCGAAGCTAGGAGAGCAGTCGAATGAAATTACGCGAAGGGAGACGCGCTCTGCGGGCCAGGGCTGCAGCTTAGAGGTAAACGCGAAAGGGCAGCGCGTGCGTGGAAAGCGGTGAGCGAGAGAAATCGTAAAGGGATTATGCGTGAATAATGATCCCGATTCTGAAAATTTCTTCCGGAACTTCTAATAGAGCGACGTATGGAGAAAGAAAAGCTGCCGTAAACTCGCACCCGAGTCTCGTAAATCTGTGTACAGAATGGTGAAACACAAAACCAAAGCAAAACAAGCTAAAAAAAATCGGAAGAAAGATAAAGAGAGGGTGGAGCTCGGTTCGGGCCGTAAATGAAGGCGAACGAATAAAAGCAACATTCAGAAAAGCACTCCAAATGTGCAAGATGTATCAAAACCCCTTTCGTGTACAAGCAAAATATTTAAACGCTAACATCAAGATATTCACTAAAGGTCCGATCAAAACCGCTGTGATGGATCGGGCGAATATGCGGAGCAAAACGCGCCAGAAGTAATTAAGAAAAGTGATTGCGTCGAGCGACGGATGCAGAGTAACGAGATCAAAGCAACAAAGCCGCCCCAATATATCACGATCATAAAATTACGCGGGAAAGGAGGAAGGGGGGTCGGCCTCTTACACAATGCCCCATGTCTTTCGTAACTTGGCAATTAAAGCGGTGTCCGCTCCTCCTGTCGTTCGAGATGCACCCCACGTCAATTCTGGACGACAGAGAAACTGTCGTGATAATGTAACGCGTGCATGCATACTACGGACACGTAGAGCGTCGCCTTTGTTGTCTCCGAAAAGCCGTCCTCAGTTGTCGTTACGGAACGCTCCAACACCATAAACAGTCCCATAATAAATTCAAACCCTGCCACAATTTCTGACACTCAACACCGAGCAGCCTGAGGACACCAGAGTGGAAAACGCTGAGTCCTTTCTTGTGCACATGCCCCTTTAAGCTCGTTTATATTTTTTAACATCTCATTTCGTGTAAAACACGATACTAAAGATTTAAGAAGAAGAAAGATGCCTTTCTCGAGATGGCATTCCATAATACTTTGTTCTCATTTCCGCGTGCACGTGCTCAACTATCGTTCCTCATCGCGCCATCAGCTAAAGCTGTGTTCACACGGCGGAACTGTCCCCGGACAAGTTCCTACGAAATCGGTGGCGTCAACTTTTTTGTGTTTCAAAAATCCGCCGTGTTCCAGGCGAAAAAAGCATGCAAAACTCAAGAGCTGGTCCACGGACCACAGGAACGCGTCCGGGGACGAGTCCGCGGATCTCTTGAATGTTGTGTATCACCTGGGCAAACGTCATAACACAGGTCCGCGGACCTGTCGTACCACGGTTATCAAAATTTTAAACCCGTTCAATTGATCTTTTTTTTTTTTTTTTTTTTGCGAGGTGCGTGATATGGTTTGCGGACTGAGCTAACTCAGAAGGAAGCCATCGCGCCAAACTGCTCGCGCAACAACTGGCTGCACAAGTTGGCCTTCTTTTTTCTTTTTTTTCTTTCTTCAATGGATTACTTTGAGCGTTTGTTTATATAACTACCCTAGTTACACAAGCGCTGCCAACTGAGCCAAGTACAGTTGACTCAATCGCAATCGGCCGGAGTTTCACAACGGCGCCAGCTGTCATTGAGCCGCTAACGATCATTGAGTTGAATTGGGTTGGACTACCTCAGATAACTGGGGAGGGGGAGGAGGAGGTGGGGGAATTCCAATAGAGCTAAAGATGGCAGCGTCCACCGCATTGTCGCCGATGGCCAGCGCCAGCGAAGCACTTACTATTGCGGAAGATCGGGGAAGATATCTAGAGCGTGTCGTAGCAGCAAATATTGTCGTAAGAGGTATGATTTGGAGACAGAGCAGCCGCTAAAACGATCACGGCACGTCGCGGAACCTCAAGCTGGGCATGTCGGTGCCGATAAGACTTTCGCTATGTCTCTCTTGCTTACATTCACGTGAAACGTTCTAATTATCGTTTCTTTACTCTAAAAATAAAATAGAGTTAATTATATTTTGTGCTAAACGTTTATAATGAATAAAAACCAACTGGGATCAAAAGTTGCGATAGTTAGGCCTATGTACCGTGTAACACCTGGTAACACTGGAAAACTTTGTTGAGCTCGATGACAATTGGGAGATGCCAACAATCGTTGGCTCAATGATCACTAAACCGGCCCGTGTAACAGGGGTATTACTTGACCGTGTTCTAACTAACGGTTCACCCTAGTAGACACCTTATTGAACCGAATCTGTTTATATGCTATTTCTTCTAATCACTGTCTTCGTTCCTGCCGCATAGAAATAAACTTTAAAAATCGACGATGTTTTACACCCTCTTTTATTGCAAAATTCAGACTTAGGTCAATACAGGAACCGACCTCGACGAAAACAATCAATTTAAAATGTATTAAATAGAGAAGGCATAGGTACTTATCTAAAAGCTCCGAGCGATATTATAATACGTATGTATGCAATTCCATAGCCAGATGTAACAATGAGTGCCAATACCACAACGCGAAATCGTGTGGTCATTTATGGCTATCCCACGTGGACCGTGTGTAATGTTCGAGAAAAAAACCGAAACTAAGCAACAAAAAAAATCTAATAGAGCCAAAAATGCGACATCGGCCATCACGCCTCTGAATGGACTCTGTCGCGAAATGCACGCAAACCTCTTGATGTCAACGGACGTAAGCGTTCACAAACGGCGCGAAGCCGCCCCCCCCCCTGAACACCTAACATAACCAAATACCGCGACAAACCCAAATCTGATAACGCCAATCGTATCGTCGTTTATCTGTTGCCCAAAGAGTAAACAACAATGAGGGAACAATAATAGGTGAACAATGCGCGGACTGACATAACAAACTGACCCATCTATGCGTACGCGACTAATTTCAATCCAGATTCAGCAGCGAGTGAGTAAAGCGCCCTCTCGTGCAGGGTGCGCGACAGTTATCACGTCACTTATACACGTCGGCTGCATTTTTTTCCCTTTTGTGTCGATCAAGGAAAAAAAATCCCGGAGGAACAAAAAGTTCGGAAAAGCCATCCGCAACGTTATTCATTTTCGCTCGATTCGAACCAAAATGGGCAATCCCGAATACCTTCATGTTCTCGAGTGCGCTAGGCGACCATGGCTAGCTGCGTGCCAAGTTGTGCCTTCCCACTGTTTGAACGCGTTCCAACGCCGGCGTTCGAACGCGAGACATTGCGCGAGGAGCAGACGACGCTCTTGCTCGCTCTGATTGGATGAGGCAGTGGGTATAGTGACAAGGGCTACAGGAAAGAAACCGGGCATGCCTCATTCCACCAACAAGGTCGGTTTCCCATTCCGCACGTCCTGTCCCTATCGAGCACTTGGGACCGTTCCCAAAATCCAGACATGGGAACCCATACCGGATTGTATAGCCGTGGCCGCGTTCACGAAGTTTGTCATCCTCGCGTTTGTTAGGAACACATGCACGAGCTCAAACGACTACATGTTGTATGCGACACATCGTTGGACTTTTCGAACCACCGTTCCGAGTATAGTCACGGACCGAGAAGTGGCGTATACTATACTTCGTTTCAGCTTCGGTCCAGACGCAGCCAAAGCTACAAGCGCGAGCTCCGGGCTTTCAGCATCCCTGCCAAGCACGCGCGCTCGTGCAGTGCAAGCACAGTTCTTGGCCACATGCTCGCGCTTGTAGCATCGGCTGCGTCTGGACCGAAGCTGAAGCGAAGTATAGCTCGGCTTTCAAGAAGTATTGTGAAGAAGCTGGCATCGCTCACGTTTTAAATTCAACGACTACGCCCCATGCGAATGGTCAAGTTGAGCGCTTCAACGGGGCCATCACTCCAGCGATTGATACCTTAAGGAAGACCAACGATAAAATATTGGGATGAAGTTCTTGATTTTGTACTATGGATCTCCAACAACACGGATCAGAACGCGATAAAGAGCACCCCATTTAGGCTGCTGTTTATCTACGCGTCAAGAAACTTGAACAGAAATCATCTAAACGATGTTTTTCGTGAAGTGTCGACTTACACGAACAAGGTCATGTCCGAGTCGAGGACGGGCGGCCGCTATCCAAGCCATTCGACTTGACCAAGAGAAACAAAAGCGCCGCTACTACAAAAAAGCGTCGTCAAGCACCGAGGTTTGCACCAGGGGACATCGTCGTAGTTCAGAGTGAACCGACGACGACTGGAGAATCCCGCAAGTTACTACCTAAGTACGCAGACCGTACGTTGAACGAAGCGACTTCCTAATGACACTCATCGCAGCGAGGACATGCCTGGGTGACAGCTCAATCAATGTTTCTACGAATCTACAGCCCCAATCGACAAACTGAGACGGCTCGACATTTTTGACGCCAACAGTGTTGAAAGTGAGTACAGCGCGCCAACCTGGAAGACGACGAAGAAAACACGCGAACTTCGTGCCGCCATCCGCGTGGCGCACGCAGTCGCTCTCATGCTGCATTCACACTATACCCCATTTCAGCCTGGGTCCAGTCGCAGCCGATGCTACAAGCACGAGCGTGTGGCCCTGAACTGTGCCTGTACTGCACGAGCGCGCGTGCTTGGCAGGGACGCTGAAAGCCCGGAGCTCGCGCTTGTAGCATCGGCTGCGTCTGGACCCAAGTTGAAACGAAGTATATATATCGTTCGAATCGCCGGCGCGAAGCGGGTCCGCTCGTTTTCATCATCAACGCGCGTGAAACTGCACTGAATCAACCGCGTTTGCAACCGCTTCGCGAGTGCGCTTCATCCGCCAGTGTAAAGGCCGGCTCAGACACTTGCGTTTGAGTGCGTTTGACTGCGTTGCGGCGAGAACCGAAAGCGAGTCACCGGCACATCTGGCATGTCGTATGAAGCGTGGAATCCAATTCAAGGAATCATCTTGGCACGCGATATAAGCAGCAGGGATGTCCCTGGTTTCTCACTGCCGCAACGCAGTCAGGCGCATGCGGCAGACGCAACTGTGTGAACCGGGCTTAAGGGCCGCGCACACAAGCGAGAAAACGCGCGCGGTGCGCCGATCGCGTTGGAAAACGCGTTCCGAAAAAATCGGTTGAGCGCGTGAAATCATGCGTTCGCTCGAATGATTCAAGAGTGCGCGAAGGCCTCCTGTGCTGTTCCCGCGATCGGCGTGCCACGCGCGTTTTCTCGCTAGTGTGGGCGGCCCTTAACTCCGCATTCACACTGGCGACTCAACGGCATCTGCAAAGCGGTTGCGAGCGCGGCTGCTTAAACATGCAATATAATTTACGCTCAGTTGATGATGAAAACGTGAGCGGATCGCTTCGCGGCTGCGATCTCGAACGTGATGGTGTGAATGCCAGCCTGAAAGAGGCATTAAAGCAGGCGTACGTTCCTGACTCTAACTAAATATTCTCTTGTTCTTTCATCGGTCTCCATGTTCCCGACGAGCTTCTAACAACTGGTTTTCGTTCTCTACGCTAGCAGCAGTGGCATCAGTTATGGATTCCCGCGGTCCAAGAACGTGTTTTCATGACCTCGCCCTCACAGATTTTGATTTGTGCTTTATCCGCCACGTGACCAACAATATGGATGGAAGAAGGCGAATGAGCGCGTGCCCCCACACTGGGCAGGTTCCCTTTTCGATCGCTCGATGCCGCTTTCTCGGCTGGAGTCACAAATAACATCGCCCCGGCTATACCGCTCCGACAGCTACAGAAAAACGATGGCTGAAATAAGGCGCGCGAAGCGAGCATTCCTTGGCTTGGCTTTTTATCCGCCTATATACTCGGACAGTCCGGAACATCAGCGCGGACCTCATAGCAACCGCGAATCAGTCGTCTGCGGCTAAATATATCCAGCCCGACTGCAAGCCTCCCGATGCCATTGTGTATAAAAAAAACGGCGAAAAAAGATTACATTATTTTGGCAAGTCGGCGCGTGTTCCTCTCCTGACTCCGGACTCATATATCCAATATTATGGCGGAAATAGAGTCGGGCCGCAAATCCCGGAGATCTATAGACGTTTTCTGTTTCCTGTCTTCCTCAGTCACATGGGTTCTGTATCTGGTATGCGGGACGAAAAAATAATAAAACACTTCAACCTGGAATATGCGAGAAGATATAGGTGAGGCAAAACAAGTATGTGTGACAATCACGCATTTTTCATAAACACATTCCAGCGGCGTGGAGAGATCAAAACGATGTTTTCCGCATACCAGAAAAGACGACTTTAAAGATGGCTGCGCCCTTGTGGAAAAGGTGTACAATAGCGGGATTTCTTCACCTCTTTTTTTGCTCCGGCTGTTTTCTTGTGACCGGCAACAATTGAACAGAATAATCTCCCCCTCTCCTCCCCCCCCTTCCGCCGAAAAAGCTCGATAATACTCGAAAGCTCAAGACTGGCAAGGTTATAATCAGCTATCAAACCTCTTATCGCAAAAAAAAAAAAAAATGTATTTCGTATGGCAAAAGTGCGGAACAACTATATTCTCTTGCTTTGCGCGCGAGCGCTGAGAGAATCGGCGCATCAGCCTACGCGATCCTCGACCATATGCGTGCCCTTCTGCGTGCACTGGCTGACCCGACTCTCACAGCAGTGGTCTCAAACTCATTTGAGTATGAGGGCCAGATAGCCCACACCCGAAAGGTCGAGGGCCAGCGTAAGAACAGGGGGAAGGGGGGGGGGTTTAAAGATAAGAGAAGAGACCTCCTGCTCTACGCTTTTTGTGAACTCACAGTTTGGCTAGTCATCTTTAGATTTTATTTCTTTATATGACTACTTTGGCCCCTGACCTGCTGTGATAACAATAATTAAAATGACATCGCCTCGCCAAGGTGCTGTCATTTTTAATAGATTAAGAGAGCAAGTACACTGTTGCTCCCATTGTTAAATTCACTCAGGAATTAACCAAGCTCAACAGGTATCTAAAAACAGACAGTTCATTTGACAGTTATTGCTTTCCTTGCGATTTTTATTACATCACTCTGAACAAATACTCGTCGTCTTAATGGATGATATTATTCTTTTTGAAGAGCGAGAATTCCGAGCTGGTAGCTTTATCTTTGGCAGTTGCTCCTGCTGATGGAGAGTTTGCGGAATTGTTGTACATTACAAAAAGCTGGGAAGCAACAGATAAAGCAAAACAAATGGCAAATGAACACAGATAAGTATAAACTATGTGAATACTTCAAAAGAGCGGAGCTACTTTTTGAGCGAAAATGAATCGGCGAGAAGAGGTCACTACGGTGCATGCTATTTCTAGCGCTCGAGACATCGGAACCGGGACTCGTAGCCGGTTGCCTGCGGGCCGCGTCCCAGCGAGTCGCGGGCCGCATGCGGCCCGCGGGCCGCGTGTTTGAGACCCCTGCTCTGCAGGTATTCAGTCTAAAGGCCTTTGAATTGCTTGTAGAAACATGGGTATTAGAGCGACTATAAGCACTAGCTAGAGCTGTTTAGTTCAGTTGCCAAAATCATCGGTTCACCTGCCACTGTTAGCAGCTCTCCCATACAAGAGGTATATCACACAGGCTTGGAGCTTTGGGATCATCGAAACAGTTTGGATGTACTGAAATCAGCAAGCGACATCCTTCCTCATGGACATCATCATGGCCTCGCACACGACACATGGTGAGAGAAAATGGGGTTTCATTCGCTTCCCATTTCTTTTTCTTCTTCTTCTAAGCTAAATGTGTCACAAAGGCGTCGTGACTACGCCTCAAAACTCTCAACACAGAGTCAATATAAACATTTCAACTCAGGTCGAAGTCTTTCCGCCAAGTAGGCCCGAGACTGCCACATCACCCTAACCTCGATCTTCGTAAATAGCTTTAACGGCCACGGGCACACGATCTGGCCTTCCTCCATATTTTTTTCTCTCCCCACCGCGGCTGTTTCTAAACTCTGCCACCATAACATACCCATCGTCCTCGCTTTGGCCGTCCTGCCATCACACCTCAACGAATATCCTCGTCATCTCAAAACAACCTTCCCGCAAAGCAGCAGAGTCGCACCGAGAAGAACGCCAGCGACAGAAAACGGGCAAACGAGGGAAACCACACAAGCTTCGCCGAGCCCGCGGAGGAGTCGGCTCTCCGCAGTCCCAAAATTAGACGCACCACAGAAAGCAGGAGGGGGCGGCAAGGCCCGCTTGATGTCTCCGCATCTCCGGGACCTCATAAACCGCGCACGCGTCTGGCCCCTTCTCGCTCGACAGAGCGCGGCAGAGCGAAGAACGACGGCTCAGCTTGGTCTTCCCGTCTTTCTAAACAGAGGAATGCCGGAGCAACCAGCGCGAAGAGAAAACTCCGCGGGAGACGGACGGCGAAACGAGCGAAGGACTTGGGATGAGGCAGCAAAACATTAAAGAAAAGAACGGGGACATAGAGATGGAGTGGGGAGTGGGGGGATAGGTTCGCCTCTCCCTGGAAGTTAGCTTAGACGGGCCGCTTGCTGATGAGGACAAGCGCTCCCTCAGATCACGACAGGTTGCTTGCCTCCACATCTTCGTTCTTGGGTGGGATGCGAATGTCACTCCCAGGGCTCGGAAAACGAGGGGCAGAGACCGGAGCATTGAGACGGGCGAGGTCTTCAACGGGGAAAGCAAAAGGGGCTAGGAAAGGCACACACGTTGCGCAAGAAGTAAGTGACCGCGGCTAATACGAAAGAACCGGACAAAAAGAGCTGACCATGTCGA
Organism: Ixodes ricinus; assembly: GCA_037355805.1. NCBI lineage: Eukaryota > Metazoa > Arthropoda > Arachnida > Ixodida > Ixodidae > Ixodes > Ixodes ricinus. The sequence goes on from JAZHYW010051874.1 coordinate 40,438, forward strand.
TGGAAGCGCACGCGTCGGACAGTGAGAGGTTTCTGCCCGTGGACGCTTTGCGCAATACTGGGCATGGAGTGGGGCGTGTGCGTGAAGAAGTGAACCTGAACCGGCGGACGATCACCTTTGAAGCTATAGAAGAGAGCGCGACAAACGCGCCCCCCCCCCCCTCTCCAAACGACGCCTAAACTCTTGGCGTCGCACGGAAGCCATACTTTAGTCTAAAGTGGGGGATCCGAATATTCTCGCGCAGGAAAGAACATACTGGCGGTAAAAATGTACGGCCATAAGACGCGGGGTTTGAACAGTGCGTGCACGGCTGCAATACATAGGAGGCCGAAACGCTGAATGGAAGCACCAAACTTCGGTAAACATAAGTCGTTTCAAGTCGTCAGCTCAACTTGAAGCAATATATAGCAGTAAAAAAAATTAAAATATTTTGATTTGAGCTACACCTGATGCTTGCCACTGCGGCACTACAAGTTCCATTTCCTTATGGATGATCGCCGACGTAATTCATTGATGTCTGCAAGACGGTGAATTTTGTTCAGAAAGCCAGGTCGACGTCCCGCAAGTACCCTGTGCGTCACTATAAAATCATGTCGAAGCATCCGTTCCCACTGCATCAAAAGGTCGTTCAAGCCTGAAAGACACACCGCGCCAACATTAATCCCATCATAATCCGGACCCGGATTACTGGGAAGCCACATTTAGAGGACACGGACACACCGAGCGATAATAAGCCCGCTCGACGTGAGGGTGTACTTAGCTCTCAGCAAAGGGATTTAGGAGAACACACCTAATGAAAAAAATACTAAAAACTCCCAACCGGGAGTAAACACAAAATTCATGACGTCAAAAAAAAGCTTTGTCTGCAAGTTTTTTATTTATATTATTTTAATGCACGCGGTCATATACCAAGGGGTCCCCAGTGTCCTACGAGCAAGTTCACGTCCAACCATTGCCAACACACGAAGAGTGCACACACAAACCAGTCGCGACGTGACGGCCTCCGTGCGCGCTTCCTGACGTCGACTGCGCTCCCTCGATAAAGTGTCGCCAGTCTCACGGCATATGGAGAGCTCCCCGGGGAAGGGCCGACCGAAAGACACAGCCGCCGAGGCACGTCCACGAATCCGGAAACTCGGAGACGCTGCGGCGGGTCTTGGTTCATTCGAGCGAACCGCACCACTAGGCCAACAGCAGACCCAAACGAAGCTAACCAACTCGGTAATAGAATTACACCTCGACTGAAACCCCAAGGTATATAACGAACCGACCCAGCTTATCAGACGGCTCCGGATATCATCACGTCTGCTAAAATAAACCGCAATTGGTCGAACCCGGCTCATAACAAACCGAATTAGCGGAATGCGACCTCGTCTCAGCTCAGCAACGCGAAAAAAGCTTATGATGCGGGAAGGATCACTGGCGCGCATATTGACGCACGAAGGAGGCTCAGACGGCGAAAAATAGAGGCGTAATTTCCGGTAATCTAATTCGAATAATAAATAGAGCAGTCTATACTATATACAGTATAGACTGCACTACTTAGTACTGAAGTAAGAGTACTGGCAATTAAGCCTTCTAATATATAAACAGATTACAGTTACTCAGCACACTGTATAACTTTGATCAGAATGCTGCTGGTACGTACCAAATTTCTGATGGCGGGCCCTAGCAATGTGTCACGGAAGGCTCCACCAGAAATCGCTTATATTTAGTGGAACTTCCAAAAGGTGACGCCAGCACAAAAACCAAAGACCCGCAATAGAAATCCCGAAAAACCGCTAAAAAAAAAACCCCGCTAAATATTAGGCGCAGAACAAGAATAACTTTTTTAACAGATTTTACAGCTATGACCGCGAGAAGTGAGAGAGGAGGAGACGAGAGCGTACGGGGACGTCAGAACGCCGAACTCTGATTGAAGAATTAGTGGGTAGACCTAAAGCTAGCTGCCTCTCACTGCTGCCCTCGTCGCACGCGTTAGAACGACTCGTCAAAAGCGTTAGAATGCGTAGCGCCGGCGTCCGGCGTTTAGCTCTCGCATCCGAACACGCCCGACGAGTGCTGTGAAGACAAAGGCAGCTAACTTTAGGTCTACCCACTAATCATACCAATCAGAGTTCGGCGTTTTGACGTCCCCTCGCGCTATCGTCTTTTCCTTAGTTAGCCTAAAAACAGTAGAACAAGCAAAAATATTTCCTAAAGAATAGAGCGTTCCTGTTTGACCCAGATCGCCATTTCGCATGGAACGAAGTCAACTGCATCATCGACTGTTACCAGGTGTGTTTTTCTTGCCATATCTGCCCATGTATACCTCCATCGTCCCGATCTTTCGTGCAATATTTTGTGGCAATTCAAAGCTTCGCTGACCAAGTTCACATACTTTGCATAAAGTTCTATTTTCCAATAGAGATATTTTACTCGTCTGACGCCGCTTGCAACTTCCAGCTAACCAGTCTCGAAGTAAGTTAGTTGACTGGGTCCATTTCATCCGGTAGACTTGGAAAACGAACTCGTCACATTCACGCGCAAACCAGTTCAAAGGATGTTCCCATGTTTTCAACCGTAATATCTCAATGACATCGCAAAAGTTATTCTCACTCACAACTTTGTTGGGAGTAAGCAATGACGACGATCCCGTGACTAACTTATCATAACTTACCACGCGTATATACGCTCCAGTTTGATCTTACGATATTTGTCGCTCTATTGATAATAGAGATATCAAACTATAGTGATTAGATAAAGGTAATACCTGGTTAATCGATTGGTTAATATAAAACGTGACACATTAAAACGACGACAAACGTGCACCAGTGATATCTTAAAATGAAGAGCGATGCACACTGTACCAGTAGGCAATCATCTCGAGCCATCATACACGGCAGACATGATTGGTTGCACAAAATAACATAGCATGCAATGCATCAGCGACAATGGGGTACTAGCCCCACACCATGAACTGCAATTCCCCTTCCTAGTATTCTGTTCTTAACTTGAGTACTTTGGAATACACGACATTCCCAGAAATAGTGTTACGTTACTACGAGTATATACTACCAAAAAGTCAAGGACGCGGAGTATGTGTGCGTGAAGACACGGGCTTGAAAGTCCGACGGTATACATGGACACGCACGTAGTCTCTTTAGTCACGTATAAGAGCGTCGGGGGTCCGATTTCCATCAGCGCGATAGCGAGACCTAATTTGCCCCCCACGAGGAGAGCTGAGCTAGCGTCCGCAGACGGTTCGCCTGCTAACGAGAAACGCAGCTGCTCTGCTGCGAAGCGTCATTCCCAGACGAAACTGAAATATAAGAAAACTCCATGCGTCGTCTGCTAACAAACAAAGTTGATCGGATGCTTTATACGAAGCAAGAGCCGCGGAAGATCGGACGCAGGCTGAAACTGTGATAATCCACTATTTTACGCTGGAAGCCATTGACAACCCACGCTCCTTCTGCAAATCTTAAGTTGTTCTTCCGCCGATACACAAGCTGACATCAAAAGGTAAATAAAGGAGAACTAAGGACAAGACCGTCGGAGGCCTCTCTCGCCATTCGTGTGTTGGTGGGACGCTCTCACCAGAATACTGCCCCAAAAATAAACTCGCAAATAAGTAATAAAAAATAATCTCATTGGTCGACCACGCGCGACCAGTATATAAAAGCTGTGGTACCACGTCCAATCAGCAGCCGCAAACGCTCTCGCTCTGACCTTAATATAGAGCGGGAGATAGAAGACGCTGCGACATTAGAGGCCTATTCTGACGTCAGAGACATGGCGCGTTCGTATTGGTTCGTACGCTTAGTGACGTCATTTCTCTCTGGGAATTCGGGAGCGGAGTTTCTCACACAGTTCCGACACTGCGACAGACTAGCTGTTCCCGCCCCTTCCACTTTTGGTCCTTCTAAATCCTCCACCCAGTCTCAGGTGGATCAAAAAAATGGTACCTCAACTGTTTACCAAATCCGATACGAATTACAGTCGAGTACCGCGATTTTGCATCGTCGAACAACATTGCGTGCCATATGCCGAAGTTCGGAAGCTGTCTCCGCCGCACTTACCTAGACGTCTTTCCTTTTTTTATTTTTATTTTTCCCCTAGCGCAGGCTTTTCCTCCCTTCCTTCCAGCGTTTATGCAACGTGCCTCGCAAAAGCACTTCGGGACTCTCGGCGCCAGGAGATTGCAGACGGATATATAATAAACGATTTAAGAGTGCGCGTTTCCCTCTTGATATTCTTTTCCCGACCGGCGGAGCTGCTCGAGCATTCAAAGTTCAAAGAAGCGCAGGTAAATAAACGTATGATGTGCTGACGGTTTCCGTACGGTACTTCAAAGTTTCGCAAATCCGTCGCTGAAGAGCTGGAGACGGAACTCCGCTCGCTTAATATTCGGCTCTTTGAGGCGTGCACTCGGGAATTCATGAACTGCAACCGCGCCCGCGCTCAAATCGCTGCGGTACTTAAAAAAGAGAGGCATAATGCCCCTTTGCTGAAACGAAAATCCTGCCGCGTTAAAACCGAAGAACTGCGAAGCGCAGCAACGTGTTTCTCGCGTCCCCTTTCACGACCTTAAACGAAAGCGAAAATAATAAGTGTAACGGCAATCAATATTTTTAGAAGAAAAGCGCGCCGAACGTGGTGTTGGCCGAACCCAATACCCTAATGAAAAGTCATTAGCATGCAATAACCTTTTATTTTCTTTATTTCTCAAAAAGAAGCAGAAACTAGTGAACGTAAAAGCGCCTCTTCGTACGCAGCAAACCTGAGACAGAAATAATAAAAAAAAACGGACAGAACAACAGAACTTTTTTGTTCTGTCCATGTTTTTTTTTTTTTGGGGGGGGGGGGGTTATTTGGATGTTATACACCAGCTCGCTTGCGTTTTTTTTTTCCTTTCTTCACTCGTCTTTGCGTGACCTTCATAGTTCTTTCTTAATAGGTGTTGCCGGAATATATGACAAGAAAAGATGAACGAATGTCAAATCTTTCTGCGGATGATTTAAAAGTGGCAGCAGTCGACACGAGACCCGAGGCTTGGGGATTCATTCCCAACTTTTACGTCCGCGAGTTTTACGGGTTTTCCGTCACGGCTTATTCGATGGCAACGACGAAATCAAAACACTGCACGATGACAGTCGACAGCAAGGTCAGAGACGGCCATATTTCATCTGGGGGAAATGATTATACAATTGTTTACCGTGGTGTGTAGCGCTATCAAAGGGGTCATATTTTCAGACGTTCGAGTTAATAAAAAAAAATATGTGTTCCGGTGTCAGAACATAGTTCCGAAAAATACCTCGATTGCACGAGCATTCGCGCATACCTTCTTCTAAAGCCACACGCTCGTACTCGCGCGCATTCCTCAGCGCTACACAGGTCCAATGAAATTAAGCAGATGCGAAATGGACAGACGAACACGCCTTTCAGACACGCCAATAATAAAATATACAAAAAGATGCTATCGGCGCTTCTTCCTTCTTTTCTGAACTGCAAACTCTCCCACAGCGGCTGCCAAAGCAGTCCCCTTTAAGCTGTTCAGGTTCGTATTATGCACGACGCAGATAAAATAAAATGAAAAAGAAGCAATTACGTCGGCTTACAAAACACCTTGTCTCCGAGCAAGAACACGCAAATGCCTGCCACGTAGCCGGCGATTACCTCGATCCCTAGCTTCGTCAGAACGCGGCCAAAGTCAAATTAACCGTTTCAACATCGCCGTCATACGAAGTCAGCCATCACGATTACAGGAGCACCGCTATAATGAGCAGGTTCGCCGCATCTAACGGCAACCATTTGTTCCAAAGAAAGGACCTCCTCCTCCTCCTCGGCTTTATCCGGCAGAGATTCCGAGCCTCCCCCCCTCTCCCCTACACCCCCTCCCTCCGTTCCTCCGCTTACCTTTATTGGGAGTTTTCGTGCACCGTTTCCGCAACCCTCTCCGTCACTCCGAAGACAAGACTATAACGGCGCGTATGCGCACTAGAGGCATTCTCGTTGCGAAGAGCGTGTCGCGGAGGGAGAAAAACGGTCTACGAAAACTCCATTATCCAGGCATATCCCATCCCCCCCAAAGAACGAGAGACCTCTCATTTAGATCTGGAACCAGCTACCAGCCCGGTTTCCCAAGTCAGGCACACATACCTTGATCAGCGTGCGCCCTCGAAAGCCGTTCCAGCTTGCGTAACGGGTAATGCGCGCGCCGTCCATCGACAAAGCCCGCGTACGCAAATCCTCAAGAGGAGCTCCCACTTCAAAAGTACCGTCCCGGATCAAAGCGACCGAATGGCTGGCCTAATGAATGCGTAGGAACGCTACTCCGGTTTCCCATGCGATGGGACAGTAGCGGACGCCACAAGCCATCTCGGCCAATCCAGCGCAGTCAGCGTATCATGTGACTACGCTCGCACCGGCGTTACTGAGTCCCTCCCGAAGGGGCACGTGACACACACACCAGTCCCCGGATTGGCTCCGATGGTTCGTACAGCCTCCACTGCGGTCCATGTGTAGGATGAAATGGGGTATACAGAGTATAGTCGGGAGCGGGGTAATGCCAGCAAAGCAAGCTTTGCCGACTCCCGCGGCATCTTTTTTTGTAATCTTAATATTTTTTTAAATGAGTCGGAAGGTTTCTCAGATGGCGGCAGGGTTATTAACCGAAATTCGGTACCCGTATTTAAACTATACAACACCGGCCGAAATTGCTCCACACTACGGGATTAAGTCTGACGACAAATACACATGTTTGATAAAGTCAAAGACCAACGGTATACTTCGTTTCACCTTACGTCCGGTCGCAGCCTCCGTTACCAGCTGATGAGATCAATCATATAGAGTCAAAAGCGCGCCAACGTGGTGTTCGTCATGGCGATAATACTCCTGGGAGAAGGGGAACAAGGGGGACAAAGGACGAACACAGCTAGGTGACTGGTGCGCGACCCAAAAATCCGCCTGGTTCTGGTATCGAACCAGGGACCTCTCCGTCTCCAGTGGAGCGCTCTACCAATTGAGCTAACCAGGACGTCAGTAGAGCAAACGAACAAACGAAATGATAATTGTATTATCGTCATAACCTTAAAAGGCAGGCCGTTCACCGTTGTTGGTGTCAGACTAGTGGCGGCTGTTAAAACCCGTTTGCTCTACTGACGTCTAACTCCTGGTTAGCTCAGTTGGTAGAGCGCTCCACTGGAAATGGAGAGGTCCCTGGTTCGATACCAGGACCAGGCGGATTTTTTTCAGTCGCGCACCAGTCACTTGGCTGCGTTTGGATAATTGTGTTCGCCCTTTGTCTTCCTTGCTCCCCTTCTCCAGGGATTATTATCGCTATCCCTGTCCAGCTCGCTTGCACATTTGCATTAATTGGAGTATCACCGTGTTCGTCATGTTTCTGAACGTGTTCTATCATCGCTGAACAAATCGTGTACAGGGAAGGCCCAATGACTTGCGAGTTTGACACTGTTCTATTGGTCCCACCAGCGCGTAACGTTAGCTGCATCCGGGCGAAGGGTAAAACAAAATATAACCACGTGTTTTTGTTTTGTGTGTGTGTGTGTGTGTGTGTTTTTTTTAGAAGGGCTTTTAACATGCGTTTATGCAAGCTCGGTATCCACGAGCAGCAGGGTCGAGTCCGATGACGCACGTCTGGGCACCACCTAATAATACCCTATTTGTCTCGTCAGTGGCGCTGCTCAGAAAAATGGAATCCACGCGGTCCTATTTCGAGCGAGTGAAGTGAACATTCCGCAGAGATGAAACTTTCAGCCTGTTCATTGTGTTACCGCAGCTTGGGGGCAGCGGCCGTGTCCTTATGTTCACCGAGACAATGGGGTGTTTTGGTAGATCGTGTTTGCTCTTCCGATGACAGTAAATGGTACCAGCAGCGCACAACGAGTTTTAGTGCAGATCGTTATTTTTGGGCTCCGATAAGGATATATCTTATAAAGACACATTGCACACGCAAAGGCGCCTGCGGACTGTCGGGTGTCGTTATCACACTCTAAAAAAAGGCTATATTCTTACACCCTTGTCACATATACGACACCCCAACACTTCAGTTCGACGTAAAGCGCACTGACGTCGAACTGACTGCCCCAACATTTGCGAGAGGGTTGATGACGGTGCGATATAACATATTAAACACCTAAAGTACGATATCAAAGTTTACAGGAAAAAAAATACTCAGGTTTTGCAGTAGAGCCAAGAAAACCGCGATAACTTTTTTTGCAGACAGTCACACTTACATTACCTATTCTAATAAGTTGTACAACTCGGCTATCAAGCTGCTCGTGAAATTTGGTAGCGTCGGTTCAACGTCAGTGCGCTGTACGTCAAAATGAAGTTTCGAGAGTGTCGTATGTGTAACAATTTTTCTTTTTTTTTTTTAGGGTGCAGGACAAAAAAAATTATACACTAAAACTTTCCCATATTTAGGGGCACCGCTAAAGCAAGCATGCGGCGCCTCTCGACCTCAACGTTCTTCTCCAATATGAATCCCAAAACAGAGTAGACGCTGCCAAGAGTCTCCAAAGTCCTCAGCCGTGGTTAATTAAATACCGTGGAATTCGGGCCGATAACACATCCCGCAAACACCAAGAGAGAGTTGAACATAAACGGTACATTCGCTCCCCGTCCCAAAACCAAAATTACGGTGAAAGATTTTTTCTTTTGCGTCTTTATCGCCCCGTTATTTAAGCAATACCGTTTGCTGACCGCAATCAAGCGCACAGTTATAGCCTCTGGCGATGTCTCTCATCAAAATGAATCACGGTGATGCCGATCGCTATGTGGGCACCAACTGCGAACTTTACTACCTCGCCGCGCCATTCATTTGGAACGGCACAGTTTCATTTAGTTCCCTCGGCGTGGTAGCCCGAAATAAGCAGAGCCAACGTAAATTCTCGGAAAAGTTCAATTCGCATAAGAGTGAGCCGAATCATATACACTTGTGTTCAATTCATAAAACGTAGGTATAATTTTTTTTAATGTCCATTTTTTTTTGGAGAAAGGTACTAATTTTCCCTTTTCATGTGTTCAATTAAGATATCTGTAGGCGCATCCTAGATTAGCTTTACGTAATTTTATTTAGACGTACGCGTTTCAAAGGCCAAAAGTATCCGCCCTTCTTTCGACAACCAAATCTTGTTAGAACTCCTTCGCGCAGCGCATAAATAGTGCGCAAAACTTCCTTCTCCTCTTGACGGGGCAACAAGTAGAGTCACTGACAGCCCAAGAAAAGCAGGGTGTGGCGAGTCCGAGTATCTCATTATCGCTCCGACAGCCAATCAGATTGCTGCAATCGCCGAAGAACCAATCACGAACAAAGAAGCGAGAACGTGCTAAGCCACGCCCTGCTCAGTTGTCAGTGACTTAAGTTGGAGTATTACATCAGTGGCCAGAGCGCCCCTGTTCAAGATAAACCACGGAGAAAGCTCCGCGAATGAAGCCGCATCAAAATCGGATCACCGAGAACAAAGAAAGAAAAGAAAGTAAGAAAGGGTTCGAAGAATAATTATAATTTTACAGACTCTAAAGCAGGCACGTATCCAGGGGGGGGGGGGGGGGCATGGAGCCCAAGTTCTCCCCCCCCCCCCCAAAAAAAAATTTTCATTTTGCTGGGGCCTCCTTTTTCCCCTCCACCTCATACAGCATTTTCTCATGGGCGTACCGCAACCACACCCCCGCTCGTTATTCAACAAGGAATCGGTCTCGAGCATACGTTGCCATGCTCCCTAAAGCCTGGTTCACATGCAGCGGTTTTGGCCCTAGAGCGGCGCGATTTCTGCCGTCGCGGCGCTCTGGCCAGCACCAGCGGTTGAGCGGCACGAGCGCCGCGACGGCAGAAATCGCGCCGCTCTAGGGCCAAAATCGCTGCATGTGAAACCCGCTTAAGGGAGTATATTTAACGATTATACTTTTTGAGATACCATAATTCCGCTGCCTGAGATAACGAAACAAATATATAATTGCGATAAAAACCGTAAGACTTCAGATGCCTCAGCTCCAAAGGGCGTCCACATTTGGTGAAAAGTTTCAGTACCACTGTTTGTTTGTTTCGTTCTTTTTTCCGCCTTTTTTCATATATGTACAATCCACCATGCTAGCATTTTTTGAAGGATAGTCATGGCTTGCTCAAGAGTGGCAAATACTGCAGCCGGAATCTCATCTGCACTCCATCTCACAAACATCTGCAGTGCAAGCAAAGGCATGGCCACGAGCGCGTGGCTTTGGAAAGTGCCTCCTACGCACGCGTTCTCGTAGAAGCAGAGGCATTATGTTGAGCGAGGCTCACGCGCCTGTGCCTTTGTCTTTACTGCAAGCATTTGTGAGATGGAGTATATATAATACCCCATTCACACGATCATAAATGTACCTGTCGCTAAGTGACCTTTATTATCTGCGGCGAATCAATTCAGATCCTCGTGACCCAAGAGCGCGGGCTGACTCGACGATTTCAAAAGGGAGTACCTTTCTGCTGGCTGAGTGAATGGGGTATAAGTCGATATCATTGAAACCCATTGCTAGGCATACGCAAGCGCGTGAAGCTAGCATTATCCGCGTGCGAAAACGCCTTAGTAATAAGACAGTCTGGAAATGATTTCGCTCGGATTGTCACAATCGATACTTCGGCTCATTTCACTCGAAGGGAGCTTGCCTAGACATATAACTCCGCAATAGACATTGTTCCCCCATTCCCACCGTCCAGCTTTTCTCCGCTTCCATCGTTATAGTGTTCCCTCGAATGACACCGCAGGCGTCCATGCATATTTCTGAGATCTTTGAATACTGCTGTCTACTGTTACATATTCACCTTCCTCTAGTTCATTTTTTCCTACCATACTATGATCTCCCAGTGTGGCAGGACCGTCGTGCAAGGAAGAAAGACGGCTCCTCAAACAGCGTGTACAGACTATTCTCTTCTTTTTTTTAACACTGTGACTGCGGTTTAAGGGCAAACAGAGGTCACAATAACAGTTTAATACTGGCTTCCGAGTATCTCACCGCCACCGCCACCCCCAACGACAATGGCGACAGGCGCAGCAATTCCAGACGTCGCCCTGGTATGCCGACCGATCCTTCAGGACGCCGCAGCCAGTTGCCCGTTCCGCCTTCCAGCAGCGCAAGCTCGCCGCAGGGAGACAAGCGTGGCAGTGGCACGCTGCGAGTGACGTGCCAACAAAGCCCTCCCCGCTGCCGCCACCCGCGCGGTTTTGAAACGGCCTTCGCGCGTGGAACTGTCCCCGTGCCCGCCTGTCCCTTTGCCACGACGCATTACGTAAAGCCACCGTTTTTGTCTTCTGCCCTCGCGGCGGGGGTGTCAAGCAGGGAGTTCGGTAGCGCTGTGGGCGCGTGTTAGCCGATCGACGAGATAACTCCCAGCACTAGAGTTTAAATAGGCTACGTCCAACCGACCAAGTGGCGAGGTTCCCTCCTGTGGAACCGCTCTACGGTCACTAGGGAGATTTAGTAGGTCGTTCTCATAATCCTGATAACGGTACCCGATAATTAAAGCCCCGCATATGCGCGGATTACCCGCGGATATCCGCAGTCCACTGGCGGATGCGGATAAAATTTAACCACATCTGACGAATTGCGGATCAGATGCGAATATCCGCTGACCCAGATCTATATTTTTGCCGAGGCGGCCCATAATCGTGTGCGACCGCAGAGTGTAGAGTGAATAGGTGAGTGACGGTATAAAGTGCATCGTCCAATGTTTCGCGGGGGCAAATTACGCCATCAGAAAAAAGGTGCCGATCGGGGAGAAAATTGCTCTTTACGCAAAGACCCGATTTTCACCAAAGATTTCTTTGGGGTGTTCTATTTCGCCAAAACTGTCGTCACTTCAAAAAGTAAAAAGTAATGCAAAGAAAACCCCAAAACGTACAAGCCACAAGAAAATAGAAGCCACCTTCCCTCCCTTGTAAAATAAATGCGCCGATTGCGGTTCCGGTGTGGTTCCGACTTTTGCGGATGCGGTTTGGACGCGGATACAAAGTATGCGGATGCGGATCAGCATGCGGACGATCAAACTGTTATCCGCGCAGGGCTCTACCGATGACGATACGATGCACGCGCGCGAAGGCGCTGGTGAAGTTTCGGGTCTCATTATTGGAGTTAGCGCAACGACCTAGCAACTCTCTAGCCAAAAGGATGAGAACGGCAGGGAGGCCTTTTGGTTGTCCAGCCTCCAGCGCGAGCTTCTTACCTCCGATTCCGATAACAGTTTGGAGTCTCGTGATCTTTAAGCTTGCAAGTACGCCCAGCCGAAGTACGAGAGAGGGCAACGAGCGCATACTGAAGGCCGGGCATTCATGAGACGCCCTCCCTTTTTCACCCTATCGGTGACTACAGTCGTGATTGTCAGCGTAAACCGGGTACAGGTTGTCCCTGGACATCGGCCATCGGGAATAAAACATCTGGCACGGTTATATACTCCCCGGCGTGCTAGTGATGTTGATAGGAATCGCGGATAATCGCCGTAAAACCCCCAGTGTCGAGCAGGAATACGTGAAAGCTGGAAACAAAACAAATAGATCGAGGTACACCTAAGCATTCTTTATGAGTTGTGAATGCGGAAGCATGCAAGCCGCTCGTCCGCTCCCTTTTTCGTCTGCTGCGTACTTTTCGTCGCCGGTCGGCGCGTGTGCTCCCCTGGTGACCTTGGACGCTCCGCGCTGATGGACACGCAGCGCCATGGGGTGAGCGGTCGTGGAAACTGACGAGCGCAGCGGCCAACGGGAGCCCCGTCGACGCGCGCCAGCCAATGGAACCGAAGGAAACTATCTGCCGTTTTCGCGCTTCAGACTGATGCCGTCAGCTCGCTCCATGAGACAGTTAATGCTTTCGCATTAAAATTGCGGAAAAAAATGATTCGACGAGTCTTAATGCTCCCGTTCTTTCTGCCAACACGAAAAAACGTAGATGAACGCCTCAGTTCTCGACATAGAATTTTCGAGCCCCCTTGACGTTTCGAAATGAGAGTAAGTGGTTCTCTCCGTTAATCAGAGAAGCTGGGGGCGGCAAACCTGAAGTTCCTCGATAGTTCTTTCTACAAGTAACGACAACCATTACAAATGACAAATCACATTCTGCTGGAACGAAATGGGGTCGTTCAGTTCAATCCTCTGCTGTGCGCCGCCATTCGCTTCCTAAACCTGCACCGTCACGCAGTCGGCGCTTCAAAGAATGTCCCTACATGTAGGAAGCTCTTATCTGGGAACTTTGGGTAAACCTACTCTAAAAACCATAGCCCCTTCTCCGTTTGCCCGAGGCTATAGGAACTAAACAAGCTCTCACTGCTCAGCCGACATATGCTTGCTTGTTTCGCTACGTTTTATGGCAGATGAAAAAAACAAAAACAAAAAAGGAATAAGGCTTTCCCAAATAATATGCTTCAGAGAAGACAAAGAAGACCCCGAAGAATGCGACAACAAAAGGCGAACCCTGATTTCGCTCGGGTTTTATCGCAACGCTTTTGTTGCTAGCCGCCCAAAAACTAAAACTAATAATTAAAAAAATGTCCTTAATATATGCAGAGCATAGGGTCGCCGCAATCCAACACAATTCGGACGCTCCGTTAAAGGACGAAAAGAAACAAACAAAGTGGGTGGAGGAAATCCACACCAAGACAATGACGGCGCAGCCCAGCACGACGAAGAATCAGACGTGATGAAATTCCCCAAACGTAAGAATAAACAAAAATTTAAAAAAATAACTTCGAGGGTACGAGGCGACGAGATTCTGAGGTTCCTCGCGCCGTTTCTCTTTTCTATACTATACACAGCCAAATATATGCGGTTGCTCAACACTCGTCGTGACGAAATCGGGTTCTGAAGCAGCATGGGCGCATTCCAATTCGCGGGACTGTATACCGTCAACGCCGTGGACGTCGAGTGACCAGGGGAGCCCCGGTGACGAAGGAGCTTCGTTCAAACACGGCGGGCGAGAAGCGATGGCATCAGACAGACATTCCCATCGTACCTCCCCCATCGTATTTTCCCGCGTCTAGATCACCTATGTAAATTACGTCCAATTCGATCATCAACTGTTTCTCACCAGATTTCCACACTACCATTGGCCATCGAGGATTGGAATTCACTAGCTCACAACATCGTTTCTATTAATGATGCCACTAAATTTGTTGAAGCCATTACCCTCTTTTTATCTAACCTACCTAGCTAGCTTACAGTGTTCTAATTGTGTTTACTGTTCTATATTTTTTGTTATATCTCCACCCCCTTATATAATGCCCCACGGGCCCTCAAGGAAAATAAATGATGATGATGATGATGGTGTCGATTCCCTGAGGCACAGACTCAACTCACTGACGTCACGCCAATGCGGTGGCGCTGCTGTCGGTATTGCGCATGCGCAGACGCTTCCCTCCTCCCGAATTTAGTTTCTGCACACGCGCAGTGCCCACACCTGGTGTGGGCAAAGCGGGCTTATTAGTAAACACTGTGTTGGTGTATAAAGCCGCGGTTACACTGCACAAACATCATACGAGTACAAAAACCGCGGTGCTTGCCACAGACACGATGACACATAAGTATCTGTGCACACGGCTCGAGCATCTTCGGAGCATGTTGGTTCCACACATAAATGTGTGCTTCGCTCATGTCTGCAGACTGTATATATTCTATACGATGAATTGGCAGCAGCCGTCACTGTCACATCCCGTATACGCGATAAACTCCAGTAGGATAGAGACTCACCGGCCAACTCTGTTCTTCAACGGAGATTGAAAAAGACGGAACCGGGCGCGTAAAAGATCCGAGCCTTTACGCGCAAACGGCGGAAATGTAAAATGCGTCGTTAGCAATTATTAGCATGCGAACGATGCATGTATCGTGTACTACGCGTACATATGCGCGATACAGCGAATCAAAAATGCTAGTGTGATGAAAATTGGGTTCATTTGGAACGCTAACCTAATTATCAGTAAAATTTGCCGCCCTCCAACACACAACCTTTCAAAGCAAAATGAAAAAAAAAAGGTCGATGTCGTATTTTTGCACCAGTATACGAGCGCACATCGAAGAAGCGGAGTTCATGTTCAGCTTTTTGTTTTCTTTTTTTTTTTTTGTTTTCCACCAACCCTTCCAGCCCCGTTAACCTGCGGCGAATATTATTCGGAAATTTTCGGTTCACGAGGCGAGCGAGGACAAGGCAAAATACTTCGAACGAAGGTGTCATTTTTAAACTATAATAATCAAATTTCCCGATCGTCTCCTGATCAAACAAAGAACACCCTATAATCGCGGAAATACTCCACCCACGCGGCAAACAGCCCTGATAAGAGCTCGAAGACGTAACGGGTGATCTCATATGTTAAGCGCACTGCGTTGCGGAGCTTAAACACAAGCGCCGGTGCCTCGAAAACAAAGACAGATAAAAGATCGCAGAAGAGAAAATTACGAGGGGCACCCGTGCGCGAAACGCACTCAAGGGGAACGGTCGGCGGCGGCCCAACGTCGAAGGCCATCCGATCGCCCACGCACGAGAGCAGAAACGGAAAATGGCAAAGTTGCAAAAATTGCATAATGCAGCCTGCGTAACTTGCGTAACAAAAAGAAAACTGTTTTTCTGAGCTTTTACGCAAAGATAACTCGGATCGGACAAGCCTCTGAACCGAAACTCATAAACTTTTGTCCTGCAACGCAGTTTAGCCTTTCGTTACCGTCTCGCATGTAAAGCGAGCGATAATTTGAAAGTTTTGAAAGCTCACAGAAACGACAATCAAATAAAACAAATAGACCGGAAAAAAAAACCACAACCAAATCAGAACTTGCGACCTGTTTTAACGCAGGTGTGCGAGAAAATTCCATTCGCTTTACCTTTAAAACAATGATAAATAATAAAGACACGGCCTTAGAAAGTAGGCTTGGCCAGGAAAACGTATTCAGCACACCCGTATCTCACATCGAAGTGTGAGGCGCAAGACGTCTCGAAGCAGAACACCGAATAAATGGCGAAGCCGCTCGTATCGGCAGCGTACCAAAGGCGAAGTCCAGAGCTTAGAGGTAACAAGGGGTGGTCGCAATTCCTTCGGAAAATTTACATCCACGCCAACGAAACAACTCAGAAAGCGTGTGCTCCGGTCCTACCGCGATTCAGACGGTGTCACGTTTGCGCATAAATTTCGAGGAAAAAAAAAAAGAGCAACACGAGTCAAGGATCCATTTTGACGCCACTCAAAACTCCATCTTCTGCCTTGAAAAAAATTCAGAAAGGAAACTGGGCGATGTAATCTTGCAGTGGCGAAATCCAACACGCGTGTTGCGTTCCATATCTTGTGGCGAAAAATGAAAGGACTTCCCGCTGAGTCTGCGGGAGCTTCGTAAGCAAGAAAGAGGATTCATCTAGCTTTTCTACGCATATTTCTTTGTTTTGCTTTCGAAGTTGGTGAACGTATGAAAGTGAATAATATTACACTCGTTGCATCGGAAAAGCCGCGTTGTGGAATCTTGTCGGTGACGGGCAGCCGCCGAAGGACGAAGCATACGAAAGGCGACGGGGCTCACCTGAGCGATGACCTGTGGCATGATCACGTGCTCGCTGGTGGGCCGGCTGCGGTCGTCACTGCTGCTGCTGACGCTAAAAAAAAAGAACAAAAACGTTATTTGTAAATTAAATTTGCACTTAAAAACAGCGACCTCCCTTCTTTCTTTTTCTTTTTTTTTTCTTTTTGCTTTGCAGAAAAGTGCGCAGGGTACGTTGATAATCCCAGTCCACGAACGACATACACAGCAAACGTACAGTGCAGCGCAAAACACTTCTACGAGTAATTAATGTTATCTATTATACGCTGTAAAATCGTATCCGCATGCTTGCTTCCCCGCAGAACACGGCACGCCAAGGGTCAATCCCTGAGCGAACAGCGAGGCACAAAAACATCTGCGCAAAGACTGAACGTTTGAAAGATAACGGTCACTGTACCTGTGCACGTATAATTTTCAAACCTGCGTGTTTTTTCTTTTTTAGCTTTCATAATTTGTTGCGGCAACTCCGTTGATCGCCGTGACTGAGTCGACCCTGCCCGTGATCTGCGGGGATGCAGACGCACAGGAAGTAGCGGCACGACTGTGTGTGGCGAACTTCAATAATCACTAGGCACTTAAGATATCGAAACATTGTCCGGTAAAAACAGTCAGAAGCCAGTTCCTGCCTCGACGTGGCTGTCCACGCGCCTCGAGCCATCATTGTTTGCTGCTTGGCGTGGACTACAAAGTATCGTCAGTCTTGCACGTTTCGGACAAGTGCGCTCTTGTTTTCGAGAAAGACTCACGGAAGGTGTAAGAACGTGCAACACTCGCGTGAAGGTAGTTTTTGCAAGCCTTCAATCGCACGTGTCTATTCACACGAGCAGAGACACGGCGGCGGCCAGATAGATGTCTCGCTTTCAAGTTGTGTGCAGAATGCAATCTTGCCTTCACCATCGGTAGGGGTCACACACAATGGAATGGCGCCACATACGCGGCCTCCGTGTCTCTGCCCTGCATTCTCCACAACATGCGGTACAATAATTTATAAGGGCGTTTGATCAGGATCAACGCCTTCCCCCCCCCCTTCCACACACACACACAAAAAAAGAGTTATTTTGGTAGAGCACATAGCAGGATCCATCCAGTGCAGTAACAACGGGATAGGTTACCCAGATATCTCGCTTGGCGCCAATCAGACGCCTTTAGTTGGCAAACGGACGCTGCAGGTAAAAAAGGTTACGCTTTTTTTTTTACTCTTTACTCAGGTAAGCTCATTCTTTGAAATTGTGATACACAAAATGCACCATCTTCGGCTACCTTTGTACAAAAGGTTTACCTCGGTAATTTAAGAAACCGATTAAGGCAGTCCCCTCAAAAGGCCAATGGTCCATTTGGCTCGCACGGTATGGTGAGCGCGCGGGGAGTCAATTCAATTATAAAAGCACGGCCACGAAAAAAGAAATGACGTCCTCGTCAATCCAGCCACCGGAAAGCAATCGGAGTCAGGGTCCTCATCCATCGATATCCGGATCGATATGAAAGCGGCTCGTACGATGTATGGAAATGAAGTGGGCGAAGCCAGGGTCAGCGGTCCGAGATCATACGGGCACAAAACAACCTCCGACTTGCCCCGACGACGGAAACTTCACACGGCGACTGAGGCTGAAGAGCACCCGCCGCGAAATGTAATGTGATCCGATTAATACTCGTCCCCGGAGCAACCGAAATGCAATTAAATAAGTTATTGCTTCACGTAAATTATATTACGAGCCACAAGTGTTCTTGACGCTGCATCTCAATGAGTGCATACATTCCTTAATAATGCATTCCTCCTTTTTTTTCTTTTTTTCTTTTTTTTAGGACGACACATTTCGCCAAAAGCTTGTCTTTTTTTTTCTTTCTACTTTATGTCTTTTACAGTTCAACTTTGTTCGTGTAAAAAAGAAGAAACTGTAACGTTTCTTCGCTTTCAATATTCGACATTTTTCCCTTTTTTGTGTTCTCTCTCTCTCTTTCGAAATTTTCGCAATATTCCTAGGCCGCGGTTCGCCGACTGATTAGGCGCGAGACAGCGTAAATTTAAATCATATTTATTTGTCTTGCCTTTTTCTTTTTTCTTTTTCTTCTACGATGGCCATTTGTCCGCCCGCCCCACTCTGCTGTAATCGTCTTACGTTTTTAAAAGCTATTCGAGCACTTCCGCGCGCTGGTCCCGACTGAAGCTGCATAAAACAGAGAAAGCAATTTTATGAATCTGTTTTGTTTCCTCTATCGCACAAGCGAATGAAATTACGACCCTTGTCTGTTCGCCTTTCACGGCGTAATTTCATTTCACATCCTAGAAAAAGAAGAAGAGAGAAAAAGGAAAGTTGAATTTTGACATCAATTCAGAAAAATACGTCCGCGGGCAATATTTTCTAATATTCATTTAAAAGAATGGGGCGAGCGAACTACTGGTGCGTGCTACATAAATATTTTAGTGCCATTATGTAATTTGTAAAATCAACGATTCAGTCAAGCTATCCAGAAACGTCGAATTCGTTCCTTACGCTGACGTAGTATTTTCGGATTGAAAAATAATTTAAAGAAAAAACATCGTTAAGTTTGCGAATTATTTGCCTTGGAACCCTCAGGCTTCGAGATGCTGGAAATTACTTAAAAATTAATGGGTATAAAACTCCAAGCGGTCATTTTCAGGCCCTAAAACATCATTCATTATGATTTCGAGAAAAGTGAGGCGGTTTGTACCACCAAGAACGATGGGGGCATCTCTCGGTGCCTACATTCCTTGCGATAAGCGATTCGATATATTACAACAAATATTAAACCTTCCAGAACATTCGATATAGTTTACAAGCACCATTACCCGTCAGAAAGGCTCGTTATATATTGTTTTGTAGAGTATTGTAGCGTTAGGGTAATTCGAACTGTCGTACTTTCATCTTGTACGGGGAACAGTACGCTCGAAGATTAACAGGTGACATATGTATTTCGGAAAAGGGCAGTTCGTCTAATCAAGAATGTACCGTATGATGATATTGCTACATCGTTACGTGAAAAAATAAATAATAATAATAAAATAACGCAAATGCCCAGATATCTAAATTTAAACTTAATAGGTTTTACTATAATCGGTGACAGGTTAAGATGCCACTATTGAAGGTCAGTTCGCACGTTTTTTTTTTTTCTACGTTACGTTACGTTATTACCGCTTACGTCGAGAGTGATCCGTGCTTCGAATGAAGGTTGGCGACCGGTTCAAGGAGCAGCTTCGCACGCGACGTACGGAACACGAAAGTCCCGGAGACTCCTCACGTAACGTAAGGAGTCATAAGCAAACGCCCCTATGAACCGACCTTGAAGGCGGGTTCACATAGCACCGTTTTCTTACGGTACGTATAGACCTTTGCATCGCTTATCACCCGGGCCAAAAATGCTGAGTCACTGAGTTGTGGACGCGTGCGCAGCGTCCGAAACACCGCACAGCAGATATCAACAGAAGGCTCAGAAGGCGTTCCACAGCCCAGCAGACAAAGATGGCAGCGCGCAGAAGCCGATTTTCGCAAAGGTCCACAAGTCAGCCAAACATTCGCGTCTCGAATGTCGAGTGTCAGGCTATCTTCCTGAACTGGTAGCCACGCTTAATATGGAAGCAATCGCACGTCCCGGTGACTTGTGGCGTAAGCAGACGTAAGCTTTCGTAACGTAACGTATAAGAAAACGGGTGGCCGCGAGCTCTACCACTCGCTTCAAAATTGGCCAGCGAGAAGCGCAACGCGTATCGCGCTCGTGACGTCGAGGACCTCTGTACGGCCAAGGATGTACTGCAGTTGCGAGCATTGCTGCTTGGTGGCGTCAACGCGTGACAATATTGCCTAGTAGTAATGTCCGAGGACTGTACGCCCTATGGCCTATACAGAGCTGACCCGTAACGTCATTCGCGGCCATGCCGGTATTTTATGTGCCACCAGCGTTCGCTTCACTGTGTCAGTTTCACACCGCCGCTCGACGGAACCATTAACTAGGAAGAACCGTCAGTACCCAGCAATGGCCTCATCTGCAAGCTATGTATAAAAGGTATTCACTGGGTGCCATACTTGAGCGCGTTGTTCACAGCGCATCCCCGGGGAGAAAGGGGGGGGGGGAGGTATGGCTGTTTTGGCAGAGGCCCTCGCATCCTCAGATCAAGTTCCTACCTAACGTCTGCAAAAAAAAACGGCGACCTTGACGGTGTGGGATGCACGTTGCGAAAGCACTGTGAAAGTTTACTGATACAACCTGGTAGGCTCGTTAACGTTCTCCGCCAAGTCACATTCTGGACTGTATAAGTAACTCCACGAGAGAGTCATACTGCCGCGAAATGGCGCTGCTTCTTAGAGGCCGGTGACGTGGCGGCATTCCAACGGAGCTTCATAAACCGCAACCAGGCGCAATTTTGAAATCTGTTCATTCCTTTAAAATTAGTTTTCATGACTTTTCTGCCGGCAGCTCAGAAACAATAGTCTAGACTCGAGTTTCTGGGCTGCCGCCACAACGTAGACCATATTTAAACGAAGAAATAGGAGCAAAAATTTCGTTTTCTTACCCCTTTAATGACCTACCCTAAGTTGTCGGTCCGTCCAGCAAGCGGGCAAGGTTTAAGCAAGAGCAGCCTCGCTGAGCGGCGGATCTATACTCCATGTAACCTTACAATGGACCGCATCGGTCCCTACGTGCCACCACAGCCAATCCATGCATGCACAGTGAAGGTACGCGAACCGCGCCTCGCTGCGCCCATCCCGAAGGCCACGTGAAACTCACTCGGCATGGGACTGGCTTTGAGGGCTCACAGCGTCCTCCATGGTCCATCGTAATGTCAAACGGAGATTAGCCGTTCGCTGGTGTAAATAGCGAGCGCAGCGCCCCAGTCAGAAGGTCATGTGTCTTCATGCCCTCAAAGCGCAGCAATTTTTTTTTAAAGAGTTTTCATACTTGATCATGTCCGGGTCACCAATTTGTGAGCGTGTTTTGGGGACCGGTGGCCCAGTGTATTAACGCAGCGCAGCTCCGAGTACGTGGAGCGAAAGCTCCCGCTGCAGACCCCGGCCCAAAAATCCCGAAACAAAAACGAGCTGACTCAACCGAACGCCGCACATCCTGGTTTTGCGGGCCGCACCCAAAAGATACCCTGAAGCAGAGACGCGAGGCGCCGAGCCGCGACGCACGCCATGTTCAGCTCACTAAAGCGCAAGCACACACAACCACAAGCAAGTCCAAAAGCGCGATGACGTGAAGCAACTCTTGAGGCCAGCGTCGAAGACACGAGACCCAGTGCGCGAATCCCACGACGTCACGAGGAGAGCCCCACGTGAAGCCGGATTGGCTAACACCACGGTGACGCAGCGGTCGCAACCACGAACATAGCGTCACGGTGGAATTTGAACCCGCCTACATCCGGCCTGCCCCTTACTGCTGGGTCTCTGGGTTTCGAGCCCGGGATCCCGCGTTCGAGCAATAAGACCACCAGGACAATGTTCTGAAACTGCATTTCACAAGAGTGAAGGTTTTGCGGTATTTGCGAAGTCAAATGCACGTACTACCTATTAAAAAAATACCATTTACCATAGGTAGTACGAACATAGATGGCTCCAGCGTGTTATCGCATCGTCAAACACGTTAAGAGGTTTCAAAGCACTCGGTTCTAAGGAGTTGCGAGTGTGTGAACGGACCTTAAAAGATGACGTCATGCGCAGGCCTTCTCTTGTAGCTGTCATCGGCTGAGTGTCACGCGTCGGCGGCAGGAACGTAGCAGCAAGTCGCATTTGAAAGGAAGCCAACTTGCAGTCAGGCGACCGGTTACATAAGGGCAGTTTTTGACACGCGGAGCAGGTAAACGACGCAACGGGGCACGCGGGCTCCGCGGCTAAGGAAGGAGTGCGAACGACCTTCCCGCGGGTTACGACGACGCCCACGACGCGGTGTCGGAGACCGGCTGCCAAACATTCCCGGGCCCCTGCGACAGGGGTGACAAACTTTGGCAGGCGGTTGGGGCCCAATTGACGGGTGCCGCGCCGAGGCTCGCGCGTTGCCAAACAAGGTCCGGGACGGTGACGAAAATAAGGCAGGCCGAAATGATGTGTCGGACACATATGAACAGTGGAAGCCCGAGATGCGGTTCGGAAAATAACTAGAATACGAGACAGCTTAACACCCTATGACACGTCAATAAAAATAAAAAAGTAGTTTTGCGCATTATTTATGCGCTGCGCGAACTAGCTCTTCGAAGATTTGGTTGTCGAAGGAAGAAATGATGCACTTGACGTCTGAAACGTGCACGTCTGGATAAAATAGCGTAAAGCTATCTAAGATGCACCCTACATTAAGTTCAATTAAACGCAACAAAGGGGAACTTAGTAACATTCCGGGAGGAGACGGACCTTCTAACTACGGTTCTTCAGGCGAAAACGAGTACAAGCTTATGCGTGGCTTGCAGTAACGTCACATCCGCCGCCATTGTAGCGGCCTTGCTGCTGCACACGGGGCATAAATCCCTCCCTTTGCTCCCCGCGGGATGTGCATCACGTGGTAGCCACCTTACGCTTTTACGTGGAGCCGCACCGACGTAGACATCTTAGGGGGGACGGGGCAGCTTTTGTTCGGGCTGCACAAACGATCCCCACCTTGGCGTAGGATATCTTTGCAATTGGCGGTAATTGGTTGGCGTGTCTGGCAACTTTACAGATTTCGCTCAGCAAGATTACGTAGCGAGTTGACGGCGGTGGCATCGGGATCGCCTCTTGTTATGACTTGTGCTGTTGCGCACGTCGCCCGAAGCACCCGAGAGAGTCTTCGATATTCATCAAAGCCGTCCTCAAGCCGCTCCTCATACAATTGGTTCTTGATTCCACGTCCTTTGTGTGGCATCCATCCATTCAAGAAGAAGCATATTTTCTTTAGCAGGAAGCAGTTGGTCATCTTCTGCATCTAACAGCGCATGCTGCCATAATCGCGTATCGCCGTCTCATGTACACCTCCATTTTTTCTACTCTCGTGAGCGCGCACCGAGCCCTGCTGTCGAGAGTGCAATCGCTAAATGCGTCTGATAACGCTGACATCCCTCTCGGCTCCCCGCCGTAAGTGCGAATGCTTCAGACGGGTAGGGAGTCCCGCTGGTGCCCGTCGATCACTGACGTCACGCACATCCCTCCCCGAAATCCATCCCCCTGTGAATACATATTTGACGCCACCGAATTCCTTTTCTTCTCGACGAGAACATTTCATTAGTAAAAATAGGACATATGGTTCCAATTAGGAACTTGCCGCGCGTCATCGAAAACCCCTAAGTCAGTCAGTAGGACGACCTTAAAGAGCAACTCCGCTTCATTTTTGATATTTAGAAAACTATGCAGCCCTCTTCAGTATCATATAGGAAGACCCCATGTCAAATATTACGATCTAATTCCGTCTATATATTTAATAAACTGGCCAGCAAACTTTCAAACGAGCCAAGTCGCCGAAATCTGCCAACTCTAGCGTGCGACGTGAGGCGCAATCGTCAGCGCAGTCAATGCGACGGGGTTGGAGCGGCCAACGTTGAACCACTACGCCAAAGGCATGACTACGTCATTCTCACGTTTTGGTTGTTTTTACTTCTCGGAGCGAAATTGAACGATGACGTCATGAGTTTCTCCTCCCGGTGTTGGCTCTACGGCGTCCACGTGATCACCGTAACGCGGATGCGCTAGTTTGCGCTGCCCTGCGCGTTTATCGCAAGTCCGGTTTCTCCGCTCCCCCTCTCCTCTTTCGTGTTCTCCCCTTCCCCCTCTCCCCCGGGCCATCACCGTCCACGCCATGCGAAGCGACCAAAGCGACCTGCCCGCGTCGCGTGTCCTGTACCTCGCGCCTGCGAACGTCACAAGACCACGTGGTTCGACGTGACGTGGCCATGACTCTGAGGACACGGGACCAATGTTGCCTGACGCAACCGAAGTTTCGGTTTCGGTATCGGCTGATGTTTAAATTAAGATTACACAAATAATATTCAACATTTCGCGAATCCGAAGACGTAGAGCTGTTGAGTAGTACTTTGTGAAATGGAATCACGTGTAAGCCTAAATTTTTCGGAATTGAGCGGAGTTGCCCTTTAAGGCCGGCGACACGAAAAGGCAAATGATAAGGATATCATCCGCGTTTCCGCATCGGCGGTCTTGCGCCTGCTGCACGCGTGGTAACCTTGGCGCACCCCCGCTCTTCACACCTGCCTCAGGTCCTCCTAAAATTGACTGATTTAGGGGTTTGCGGTGAAGCTCAGCAAGCTTCCGAAAGAGCGCAAGTACCACGTGACAAATAGGGACCAGTCACGTGATAAATATGGGCCACTTTTCCGCGGCGCCCGTGGGCGCCAACTACAAACTCGTATAGCGCCGTAAATATAGCTCTAAAGAATTTTCTTTTTCGTTGTAAATTCGTTTTATAACTTTTCTTTTCTCAACCCGGCAGTTTAAAAAGAAAAGTTTTTTTATTTTGCATGTGTCCTTTAAAAGTGTGCTACATCCCAACTGCAAAACCACGCAAAAAAAGAAAGTGGAGCAAAAAATATAAAAGACACGCCTGTTAAAAAAAAAAAAAAGTCTTGACGCGATTTGGTACGTTTTACAATAAACCATTGGGCTACGCGAATCACTGTCTGCCGAGCTGCAGCGAGAAACCGGGAGCTTATGCGGACAGCCAGTCGTCTGTTTGTTGGGCATTAGTTGAGGTGACATCAAAAAGCCGCCGAGATCTGATTGGCTCCGACTGAAAGGATAGTGGGTAGACCTCAAAGCAAGCTGCCTTGATGTCTCCCCGCGTACCTTTCATTGAGAACCAATCCCACCTCGGCGTCAAGCAGACGAACATGCGCTCCGCATAGTGCGCCTAGATTTGAGTGGTTCCAGATTATCCATTTGGGACACGTGGTTTATGGTCCGCGTTTGCAATATACAAGGTGCTATAGGGATAATTCACTGGACGCCATATTTGAGGGCGATGTTTAGAGAGCATGCTCACAACGAGCTTACATTAATAGGCTGTAATACCGGCAATCTTGATGGTGTGGAGTGCACGTTGCAAAATAACTGTGGAAGCTGGCCGTCAGCACGCGCTCAGCAGTCGCGCACACAGCTATGGCCGCCGAGTGGACACTCCCTATAGACGCTTACACACGCGCCAGATTGAGCCGCCATAGCCGACCTTCTCTTGTCCTACCGATATGCCAAGCCACTGAAACGGACGTTTCCGAGCCTCCACACAGGCCTATGCTGGGGAGAAGGACGTAGTAGCCCCTAAAGTGACAATAACCTGCCCTGCTGCGGTAGGAATGAAGTGCAGCGAACGGAATAAGAGGAAACAGAAACTGAAGGTCGGTTATGGCAGCGCCCATGCACAGCTGCTGTAAAGCGTCTGCAGGGGTGGCCAGGCTGACCCGGCCTTAGAGCCGCAAACCAAACCACGAAACTTCCAAGAGCCGCGGAGGGGGGGGGGGGGGGGAGGGGACTTTTGTTCAGAGCAATAAACGAAACTCGAACTACTTTCAATCTATCCGAGTCAAAATGCAGTCCAACTGTACGTAAGGTAGCAGTAGCACAAGTCTACCAAACCGCAACCTGTCTTTCGATTTAAAACGCGTTCCATTTTACTTTCTGGGGAAGTGCTCGTGTGACCGGGGGGGGGGGGGGGAGGTTGTGAGTGGAGGGGGGGATAGGGGGGAGCCGCGAGCCGCACTTTAACACGCGAAGAGCCGCATGCGGCTCGCGAGCCGCAGCTTGGCCACCCCTGGTCTATTAGCGGCGAGATGTTTTGGTGGCGCCCTCCTATGGTTCCCTCTCGTGACGTCATTAGCTTGCGAACAACAAGTTCGATGGTGTTTGTAATGAGCATGTTGGAAGCTTGAAATCATTGCGCTAAAAAACCAACGCTGCCAACACCGTCAAAATTAAAGTTCTTAGATTACTCTTATTTCCGTCGAAGAGAAATCCTTTGCTGACGTCATAGTCTGCATTCGGCCAATCGTGGAAGGTCGACCACAGCGACGCTTTCGATCGCGCACGCCGCCAATAGGAAGTATTCACTGGCGGCCATAGCTGTGTGCGCGACTGCTGAGCGCGTGCTGATGGCGAGCTTCCACGGTTATTTTGTAACGTGCTTTCAGCACCCTCAAGACTGCCGATCTCAGCAGCCTCTTAAAGGGACCATGAAATGATTCTGAAATCGAATTTCATCCACCGGGCGTCGTAAAAGGTGTGAAAAGAAACACAAAAACACAAAAATAGGGAGCCAAAAAAAATTCTTTGCTATAGAACTTTTAAAAGAAAACTGGACTCTTTTGCGCCTTCTTTCCTTCGAAAGCTCTCTGCCTGTTCACTGCTATGCATCCGCGGAACTGCAGCACGTCAGCCGAATCCACGTCGCCTATTGGGTAAGCGCCTACCTCACCAGCACCGCGATCATAAACAATAAATAACCGGCAAATGTTTCCTAAAAGTTTTGTTAAATAATATTCAGATCCACATTTTGTAGCATAATTAGAGATGTGTGGCGAAAATTGCCAAATTTGATAATGCTGAGAGCCAAGCGCCATCTATCGTGTGGTAAACGAAGCTGAGAGCCAGCTCCGCTGGCTCCGCCAGCTCCGGAGCTGTCCTTTTTACGATCAAATCAGCATGGCCGACAGCGTCGCTTGGTCACCGTGGTCACGACGACCAACGAACGTTTATTTTTTTACGTGTTCTTCTCGCGCGTCCCGACTTCAAGCAGCAAGAAAAAAGTACTTGAAACAGACCACGACGAACAAGAGCGCTGGATCCGCAAACACCCGAGACAAGCTGAAACGGCAACTTTGGCAGATAGGCCTAGCAGCCATTCCGCAGCGTTGCTTCGACGGTACTTGACCAAGACAGTGACCACGACCGACTGGCGTGCTGAATGGAATATGCCCGCGCGACCCTTGTGGACCCTTCCCGTATTATAGTTTGATCGCTGACCTCAATTTTAGATTTAGAGGTGAGGTCAATCTCTTCCCTTTGTCATTTCCTTGTTTTCTGAGGCAGTGTTGACGAACACTTCGTCGAAAAGGGACTTTCGTCGATTCTATCTTCTTGTTTTGTGTGATATAGAGCTCGAATAAACGCCGTATGGATTACCTTCGTAACACGGTATGTACACTTTGTTATTAGTTTGCCATTTTTATTCTGACACGACTGCATGTCACTGTCGAGCTATAACAGTTCGTGGGAGCTACGTGCAATGCCGGTCCAACCTTCCTTTGCAGAGTGTCAAGTCAGTATCGAGTTGCAATCGTAAAATATCGGTCCCGAAGCGCTTACCAACAGCGTAAATACAGCACTTCCATCAAACGCGCGCGAACACTCCGAGTGTGAACAGGTATTTACGTGGCTCTTGCTGACACTGTCGTAGTTCAAACGTATCTTTTTTAACGTCGGCTCGCTCTTGCATCTCCGAGGCAGCGAAAAAACGCCGCGGCAATTTGTTTCTATCTACGTCGCTTTGCAAACGACTGACACGGGCCGCCTTTTACCAACAATGACAGTTGGGTTGACTTCTGGAGTCTTCGACGGAAGACTCGCCGCACTTCCCAACAGGCATACCGGCGTATGGGACTAGTCCCACGCTGTCGCTGTAGCGAAAAATATCTCATTGAATTTCGCTCAGCTGCGATGTGTCCACGGCAATCGCGGCGATGAGGGGCGCCGATTCAGAAAATACGTCGGTGACATCAGCGCCATCAGCGCAGTAAAACCTACCGGCGCACCCCCAATTCGCCGCCGCTGACGCTTCCATTCTACAGCCGAGAGAACTTCCGGTTCCTGTCCCAGCGTACGTCACGACCGTCAAAATTACGCCGCAACTTGTTTTGCGGTCAGTGGGAGAGAAAGAAAAAGTCGATATTTCATTATTTTTTTGTGTAGAAGTTAATGAACCGAGACGAAAACGGATGCCTGTTCGGCATTCAGTGAACGTTGAAGGTTTAATGTAAAAGTTATCTGGCAAAAGTAAAAAGGTCATTTTCATGGTCCCTTTAATGTGGGCTCGTTCTGAGTATGCGCTCTCGATAGCACCCACAAATATGGCTCCTATATACTCCTTATACTACATTTTAGCTTAAGTCCAGACGCAGCCGACGCTACGAGGTAATGGCATCAATTAAGCAGCGTCAAAAGAGCAAGCATATTTTCTGTTTCATGATTGGGTCAGCGATGATAGAACATGCCACCATGCTTGTGCGATTTCAAGGCTGTCTGATTGGTCCCATTTCACGACTTCTTTAGGCTTCGTATATTGGGTATTTACTTGACGATGTTTAGAGCTCACGCTCAGAACGAGCTTACATTATAGGCTGCTATACTTGTTTCAGCTTGGGTCCAGACGCAGCCGATGCTACGAAGCGCGAGCGTGTGGCCCTGAACAGTGCTTGCATTGCACGAGCGCGCGTGCTTGGCAGGGACGACTGGAAGCCCGGAGCTCGCGCTTGTAGCATCGCCTGCGTCTGGACCCAAGCTGAGCAGTATAGGTACTGTACACTGTGAGCTTACATTAATAGGCTGCAAGACCAGGAATCTTGATGGTGTGGAATGCACGTTGCAAAAGAACTGTGGAAGCTCGCAGTCAGCACGCGCACAGCAGTCGCGCACACAGCTACGGCCGCCAGTGAATACTCCTTATTGAAGTTTCTTTTCCCTGGCGCTCCACTATTTCTTCGAAACGGAAATAAACATTATTATTAAATTATACCAAAAATTGTCGGCGGATTCGTGGAATCGAATGCTTCCGAGCGGCGAGAGGAGCCCAGAAGGAGCCCACAAAGTACTCTAATCCGCGCACTGGCACGCTAAAAGAGCGATGGAAACCACGTTGCTGCGTTCTCGACGGGCTTCCTGGAACGGTCAACCGCCGCTCTTACACCACACGACCACGCTCTCTGCGCCAACTCACGGGCACAGAGCGGCGACAGGCGATGAAAGATGGGCGATTGATTGGTGCGGAGGGCACCTATAGCTTCCTTCCACCAGCCTCTCAGAACAGCGGTGAACGAAGTATACTTATCATACTTACACGAAACATTTCGGGGAATCAAGAAAATGGCACTGGTCGGCCAGCCCACCACCTCGTGATTGCGAGGCTATGACGCCACAGAAAGACCAACACTTCGTCGAAGACATGTCGCGGGCCCTAGGCGCGTGGCCGGTTGACAGCGTCCCTGCGCGCTGTCAAGCTCGGGGCCTGAATCTACTGCTGCTGTCCTCCCACCACTGACTTGAGCCTGAGGCTCTTGCGGCTGTCGTTCGTCGGTCGTTGCCTGGATTGCGTTAGTTTCGCGTTTTCTTGTCCTGGACAGAGTCCCACGATCGATACGACTCCTCGGTTATTGCTGCGGGGGGACACCTGCTTACGGATTCCCGAGGACTGGCGCAGGGAAAGTGCCCAAATCCTCAAATCCTCGCATGACGTCACGACGTGCGAGGTGCTATAGGAAAAGAAAGCGCGCCTGCCAGATATTCAGTTTGACCGAAAACTCATAGGCCCCCAGGCACGGGCATCCCCTTGCCGCAGAAAGCCGCAATGCTGAGTTTGCTACGTGACCTGGGCGAGTCGCATGGTGGACACGAGTGCCGTGTCACCGTCGTTCTGTGACTGAAAGAACGCGAGTTTCAGCCAAATGCTGACGTAAAGCTTCAATCCAACATATGACCCGCGCAGGCCCTCCGTAGATGACGTATAAACTTCAGCACTGCGGTTTTCTACCTATACTTCGTTTTACCTTAAAGAGGCACTGACACATCAAAATCATATTTTTTTTATTATCCGAGACGATTGAAAACGGTGCCGGGACATTACCCTCAAAATTCGAAACTTGGGAATTCAGTATTTGTGAACTAAAAAAACAATTTCCAAATGCCGAATTTGAAGTTCCCGCGCGATCCCCGCCAGTGCAGTGAGTCAAATTTTGCGGTCTCCTCCGACTCGACTTTTTCTCGGACCTCCGCTGACCCGATGCGAGGAGGAGGCGAGCTGGCGGGATAGAAGGGAGCCGGCGCGGGAAAAAAAACCGGTTTCTTCGCCGACTCGCCCATCTGCTCGAGCGCCGCCGAGTTTTCTGAGGGAGGACACAACTCTAGGAAGGGACATCTCACCGAACTCTGATTTTCGGTATTTCAAAAAGAGCGGCCATAGTGCGTTCGCAATTGCGTTAAAAAACATGTTTTACGATTGCCGTTATTAAATGTTATAGAAATGCCGCCTACAAAGCTTCTAAATTTCCTGATTTTTAACGTCATCGATCAAAAGAAGCAAGGAGGTAGCAGCGGGAGATTTAAACGCCAAAAATAAAAAGGCGCGCGCGCGCGCGGGAAATTTTTTTCGCGATGCGGTTTTTTTTTGCGTGTTTATGACTACAACTTGCGTCGTTTTAGACAATAAAAAAAAATACGACCTTTGGGGTGTCAGTGCCCCTTTAACGCAGCCGACACTACACTCTAAAAAAAGAAAAAATGGGTGTAGCCCTTACACCCCTTGTCCCATCTACGACACCCCAAAACTTCAGTTCGCCGTACAGCGCAATGACATCAAGCTGACGGCCCCAGCTTTTACGAGAGGGTTGATGACGGTGAGATATAAGATATTAAACAGCTAAAGTAAGCATCAAAAGAGTACAGAAAGAAAACACTGAGGTTTTACAGTTGGGCCGAGAAAACCCCTATAACTTGTTTTTACAGTCAGTTACACTTAGGTAAGCTATTTTAATAAGTTGTACAACTCAGCTATCAAGCCGCTCGTGAAAGTCGGTAGCGTGGGTTGAACATCAGTTCGCTGTACGCTCAACTGAAGTTTAGGGCTGTCGTATATGTGACAAGGGGTGTAAGGGCTACACCCCTTCTTTTAGTGTGTACGAGCTGATGGGACCAATGAGATTGCGTCAAAAGTGAACCATCATGGTATGCGGAACGCTAGTTCGTCTGCTTCTCGTGATGATGTCAGAGCGCTGAGCTCTTATTGGCTGATTGAAGAAAAATAGTGGGTAGACCTGGAGGCGTCTAGCATCGAGCTCTACCCATTATCCTTTCAACCTAAGCCAATCAGAGCTCGGCGTCGTTTTGACGTCACGGCAACTCCTGCGCAAAAACCAGACGACCTGCTCTATACGCATTCGTGGTGTTTTGGGGGTTTTGGTACTTGTTCTATCATCACTGAACCAATCATAAACAGAAAACGCCCAGTGATTGGCACTTCTGACGCTGTTTGATTGGTCCCATTAGCTCGTAGCGTCGGCTGCATCTGGACTTAAGCTGAAACGAAGTATAGATGGTGTCTGCTTTGATAGGTTGCTCTAACCGACGCATGCACTTACGTGCACAGTCAACAAAAAGACGTCATGCACCTGCTGTCGCTCGATCGGTTTCACATGCGGTTGGACGAACCAATGCATTTATTTCACCGTGATCACTTTCATACGCTAAGAATACTATAACATTTTACGAGTCGGCATGGCAGGTTTCAGTCCACGATTCGGCTCGCTCCGTAGTATATGATGTCGTAACAACCAAACCGGGAGATTACAAGGCTGCCCCGCGTTGGATGATGATCTGTCGCACCGAGTAAGAGGTAGACAGAGATGAAATATTGAAGTTCCGAATATTCGCAAGAAGGGGTTGCCAAATGGTCGCCGCAAGCCTGGAACGCGGTAGCCGATTTCTTCGACCAGTCGAGAGAAGCCGAGAAACTCGCAAAACAAGCAAACAAACCAAATCTTTTTTTTTTTAGCATTACACACAAATTGAACATTCCAGAGTAAACGCACAAACATATTCTTTTTTTTTCTTCTTTTTTTCAATAAGAGTATCTTATACGTCATGCTTGCACAACACGATATAGAATTTCACCGAACGTTTCACCATTCCCCAGGCTTTACAACTCGATCAAATACCCGTTCGCTGCTGCCCGCCAAAGTTTAAAAAATTCCAAAAAAAAAAAAAGACAAAAAAAAACACGCAGATTTTACGCCATTTCGAACGCGCGCTGGCACCGATCCGCGAAACCGTGCTTCTGCCCCAGCGCCCGGGCTCATTTTCGCCGAGCGACCAACCAAAGTCGCGTCACCACAACAAGGGCGATCTTTCATGAGCGCGCATTCCCGACGAAAGACGTCTCATTTCCCAGTGGCACACGCGAGCGCGCGGCACGTCAGAGCCGAGCGCACATTTCGGGAGTCTCTTCGGCAGGTGTGCTAGCTCGGTCTCGGACCGACGCACCTCGACATCGGCACTTGCGATTCCCGAATGCTCTTCTCTCTCCATTCCGCGCGCGGGGGCGCGCACACTTCTCCCGAGCGCGACTCTTTTCTCTTCTCTGTGAGTGTATCCGCGTCAAAGAAAGCAAAGAAAGCTCGCGCATGCATGCAAGCCCGCGTGCAGAGGGGCTGCTTTTAGCGCGGCCGTTAACACCGGCGCCGTCTTTAGAAGCCCGCGGGGAGGAGCGGGATCTCCTGGGCCCGGCGGCGGCAGACAAGGCGTAACGTATAACGCAGCCATGCGACGCTCCCCGCCCCTTCGGTTTCCACGGCCCAGCGAAGAGCGAAGACGATGCCTGCTTTCTCCAGAGAGGCACCGAAATTGCTCTTTTATTATTAGCGCAGATCCGAGGACTGATGTGGCGTTTCGAGCTCTGCGTTGGGACTGGCCCAAATAAGCCGATCGTCGGGGCTCACGTCGCCGATAGAAGCACGTACCGAATGCTGACAAAGCTGCGCCGGGCGGCCTATGATTTCGGACAAGCTCGTCGAATAAGTAAACGGCTCGTCGAATAAATAAACGGCCCGTTTTCATAAACGTCATATCGCCTGCTTTACGAGTGGAGAGGGGAAGGGAGAGGGGAGGTAAAGAGGCCTCAGTGTGTCATTAAACAGCTTTTAGCAGCCTCCCAGATTTGCTCAGCTTATCGGCTACGCAAATCTGGGAACCGGCTAAAGGCTCGAGCGTGAAACACTCAGGCATGCTTACCTCACGCATATGTAAGTCCAGTCGGAGTATGTAGGGATGAATTGGCCAGGAAATAAATATGCATGCCTGAAAGCCAATCCACAGCCACGGTGCATAAAAAAAGCCTCGCACCGTACCGAAATGAACGCACCGGCATAGACCATCCATATTCGCCTTCATTAGTGTGCACTGCCATCTTTGCCTGAAGGGTTGTGAAATGCGTTGAGTACGCACGAAACTAGAGACGCCGCGAATGCGTCCACAACCTAATCCCTCGGCTTTTTTTTTCTTTTTCTTCGTTTTTTGGAAAGGTGTGCACGCTTAGCAAGTGTTCCGAAATGCGTCTATGGCGCGACGGATTGCCAAGAGGGGCACACCAATCAAGGGGGAAAATCAGAGAAAACCAGGGACCGCACTATGACGGAATGGCCAAGTGCGCGACGTATTTGGTTGAGTTCAGGAGAAAAAAGAAAGACGTTTACACATCTCTGTAATGCGAAGTTAGAGCGCAGCTCTTGAGGAGGAGGAGGGAAGGGTACGGAGGTGAGGGTACGCCCCTCCACCTCCTCCCTTCCTCCTCCTCCCCTCGTTTCCTCCTCCCACTCCCCTCTTCCTCCTTTTTTCCTCCTCCTCCTCTCCCCTTCTCCTCTTCCAGCTAAATTTAGCTGGAAAATTGATGCCAGGTGACCTCAAACACCAATTCGATTTCGCCGCTAAATTTAGCGGGTAAAATGACGTCACATGACTTCGTGTCACCTATGAACAAATTCAGTTTCTCCGCTAGATTTAGCGGGAAAATTGACGTCATGTGACCTGAACCGAAACACTAACCGGAACGCCGAAAATTATCAACAGGGAGTCACCAAAAACCCCACTGTTCCTGTCGTTCTAGCTCGCTTTGAACGAGGCCACACGCATCAGCATATAGTTGAAAGATTCTGCTCGTTTCATGTCTAGCGAATAAAAAGTATGTGGTCACAAAGGCATTTGCATTCGCTTTTTTACAGCCTGCACGCGCCTTTTATCAAAATGAAGTGACGTCAGTCAGCCGCTTCCGGCCGCCTTAAAACGATTTTAGAGGGCCTCATGCGGATTGCGTTCCATAATGTCTAGGGCTGGGCAATTGATCGATTAACCTTCCGATTAATCGATTAAGACTTTAATCGCGATCAAATTTCTTAACCGGTTAATCGTTTTTTTAATCGGTACTCAAAAACAAGTCAACTGGACGCACGCATGGCTCTATCTTGAACGACCTGCCTGAACTAGGATGACTCATGCACCCCCCCCTCCGCCAAGGAAAATGCTGCGTGACGTGCATCCGGTCGTTCTGTCCTGAACGGTTTCTGTTTTCAGCCAGGTGCTATGAGTATGAGCAAGGTTCAATTCTCGCGCTTGCGAAGCGTCACATGTTCGAGGATTTACATTACAGTTCTGCCGAGGCCAGACGAACAAGCCGGGCCCGC
This sequence comes from Ixodes ricinus, assembly GCA_037355805.1. Classification (NCBI taxonomy): domain Eukaryota; kingdom Metazoa; phylum Arthropoda; class Arachnida; order Ixodida; family Ixodidae; genus Ixodes; species Ixodes ricinus. Next base: position 75,394 of record JAZHYW010051874.1, read on the forward strand.
AATTGATCCCTTTACGACCACGAAACTTCACGTGTTGAGGATCTATTACACATCCTGCCCAGGCAAGACAAACAAGCAGAAAAACAAGCTGGGAAGCTAACAACGCCATGGTTACTTGTTCCAGTATTCGGCCCTTACAAATGGACGAGTTCACGAGTATGAAAGGTAATTTCGCTGGAAAGTTTGGATTTAAAGTAAACTCCAGCGGTGAAGTTTTCAACTTGAAGGAAGTCCACTGCACCATGTGTAAAAAGCAGTTTTCATACAGTGGAAGCGTAAGTTCGCTTCAGTATCACCTACGAGCGAAGCACCCATGTACGCCGCTGCAGCAAGGACCATGCGCCAAAGGGCAGAAAACAATCAACGCCTTCTCATCGAGGCCCCTCTCTCTGAAAAACGAAGAAAGCATCACCCAAGCCCTGACTTCTTGTCTTCCTGTCGGAGCATGTGGACAAACTTCCTTGGCTCCGGAGCTGGAGCTAAAATATGTGAGTCTTTGAAACGTTGGAACTATATGTATCCTCAATTGTAAATGTCCTTTGCGCCGTGCGACAGGGAGTAAAATAAGTCTTCAAAGGCAAGACGAGTTTTTGCATTCTTTTTAATATAGTATTTATAAAAATCAACGCAAGCGATTAACCGATTAATTAATCGATTAAAGGGTGGCGATTAATCGGGTTAAAACTTTTAATCGACGCCCAGCCCTAATTTAATGTCATTATACGTCGTTTCCAAACGCAACCAAACATATTCGCGGCCCGGAGTGGATGAAAGACGTCATTTCCTTCCACCAAAGAACGAATTCGCGCCGAAAAGCGGAGACGCATGCCCTTGCACAAGCGGGGAGCGAATCGCGTTACGGCGTTTTGTGGTATGCCATTCGCCCTTTTAGGACAAAATGCCGCGTTAGTGCACATTCCTAGGGAGGAGGAGGGGGGGGGTGCTGTTTGAACCCTGGAGATAGCGCTTGTGGCGTCCCAAAGCGTTTTACGACGCAGCAGTCCCTCCATGCGGAGCGTATACTCCCTAACATAGGACGAAGCTCCGGGGGCTCCGGCACCCGCCGGGGACACCCGACACCATCCGAGGGCCCCCGGTGCCTGCCAGACAAAACAACACGAGTCCGATCCGAATGCAGTTCGTCAAAAGCTCGTGTTATGTTTTCATTTGCTACAGCTCTCGCTCCGAAAGCAGAGACTTGTTTAGATGTGTGCGAAGCGGTTGACAGCGTTTCTTGCGATAGCTGCTTAGCAGGCCTCGGCGGGCCGCCGGTGGTGCGAGGTAATTTGCCTGTCCGAAAACTATGCTAGCTCTTTTCAGTTGCACCGCGGAAGCCCTCTGCGTCGAAACCGTAGCGTCCTGGAGTTCTCGTTAAGCCTTACTGAGATTGATGCACTCGATTTGGAGCCGCCATATTGCTACGCAGACGAGGAAGGAACCTTGCTCTCCCGTTTGCAGGGACGAACGTTGCTCCGTTTCTAAAGGAACATGAAGAACAAGAACGTTCCTTCCTTCATAAAAAAAAATATATATATATATATATATAAACCTCCCCCTTCCTATTTTTTTTTTTTTAAGAGTATACTTTGCACCGTTTTTCGACCTTTTATTCACGTGCAGCCGAAGCCGACACTCCGAATTCATCTTTTTCGTGCGGAACAGTACATATTAGGTTATTCTGCCAACCGCCTAACAAGAATTTTCTTAACTCACTTATTGCCTTAATACGAACCGCACCTTCATTAAACAAAAAAAAAAAGAACAAGTTGGGAAACACGACGGGCAACGGGCCCTCACACAGCGCTCCACGAACCGTAATCCCTTTCGTAAACAGATGTGTCACGAGGGAACGGTAAGTGCGCGGGAGTCGCGACATCGACTTTCGCTCCTGCTTCACGTTCTGGCGTGCCGCAGTTCGGTATTAACAAAGACGATACATCACCTCTCCAATTAACCGCGTCTTTTGCCATTGTACATGAACCCCCCCCCCCCCACACTTTTTTTCCTGCTTCCAAAAAATAAAAAGAATATTACCGCAACACACGACGGTGTCAGGCACCGCTTTTGTGTGCAAGCAAAAAGAGACAACAAACGACTGTTCGCCGTTCCATTAAGATTAATATTAAACATTCGGCGAGGACTATCGTCGGTTTGCTTATAGCATTTCAGTCAACACAATTGCGATCAGCGTTATAAGTAGCTCGCGCTGCGGAACCTAAGGTATAGACAGTATGCTATGGAGCCCAGGATCCCCGGGGATGCAACCCAGGGATCCTGGGTTCCATCCCCGGCCCTGTGTGTGTTTCGATTCGGATGCGCATGGTACACCGGCGTGCGGTCGTGTATCACAACTGCGTGACGCGCGTTAACGACCCCGGGTTGGCAGTCGTACAGCAGTGTCCGGACTGTTCTCACCCACAGCGGAGAGACAGGTGTGCCTAATTTCGATGGCTAGCTCAAAGCTTTCCGAACGTCCACATACCTTAGTCTGTGCGCGCAATCGTACCGAGCGATGGAAATTAAAAGCGCGCGGGACTGCAAGCGTGATGAAGTTACCTTTTGCGTGAACGCTGCACGTACTTGCACACATATGAGCAGACTTGTACGGGACTCATATCTAAGTAAGCATTTCGAAGTAATTTTGTAATCGTTTGATTACGTTTATTAGGAAGTGATCACGGGAGTAATCCGATTATTTTTGGCGGTACTCAAATTACTAGTAACCGCAACGTTTTTGTTTGTTCTCCCCTTTTTAATGGCGTCTTTTGCGGCTACAAGTTTCCTATAAAGGAATCCTCGAAACCAAGTCTTCGACAGGAGGATGGTTTATCAAAACTGGCGGATTAAAAAAATAAGTAGTTCCCAGTGCTAGAATCCAACAATGGACAGCACGAAGGACCCGTTTTAAAACCGACATAAAAATGTGTCGTTTTGAAAATCTGAATTGGAAAAGTAACGGTCACTTTTTTTTCTCAAGTAACCATTAATTACTTTTCTTCTCGAGTAATCAAGTAATCTAATTGAATATGCTTTAACCGAGAGTAATTGTAATTGTAAACGATTACTTTTTTTTCTGGGTAACGTGCACGAGATTTTAAATGAGGCACAAGTCAGGACGCCAGAACTTTTTGTTGTCAAATGGGAGTAGTGGTACCCCATCCCGTCCTATCCACGTTCTTCCTTACATTGCGATCAGTTTGAGCAACACTCTCCTCCAGTAATTTAATATTTATCCAAAGATGGCCTCTGGAACAATAGGAAAACCACCCGGCTTTCCGGGGTTCTTTCACTTTCCTAATCAGGGCAATCCAAAAGACAGAGTTAACCCGTTTCTAATTTTTTGCAATACCCTCCTCCAACCGCAAACATTTCTATAAAAAAAAAATGCTTGAAGTGCTTTTATATTAAAGGCCGCCTCTCCTGTCTGATTTCCTGTACTTTCTTCCCTTTTTTTTTATTGTTATCTTTGCCTGAAACGTCACGCAAAATTCCCCTTCAATGTTTTTTTTTTTTTAATCCTTCCACTAGTATTTATTTTTCTTGAATATGGAAACACTGCAGACAATATACAAACACCGCAAGAGGTAACCACGCAGCTCCCACATTCAACACGCCTAATTCCGATAAGAGTGAGTGCACGAGAGAGCTGGAGGTAGCTAATCATGTCCTTTAACACCTGGGACTGCGGTGCAGAAAAGAAAAACTTTTATTCGAAGCAACAGACACAGAAGGGAACGTCTGGAACTCAGCTAACTGGTTTCTTTCTCAAGCATCCTATATGTAAACCTACACAGCCGCCCTCAACCACCTTCCACGCAGAGATCCCCTTTGTCGGAAGCATTTTCAAATACAGAGAACATACACATTCACAAAAGACCAAGCCATCAAACCCAGAATATAATGCCCTCATCATCAAGGACGAAGAGAGAGAGATCTGGGTGACGTCAGAACCCGGCTACTGCGCTTTGTACTCCAACATGGGTCCCGGGCATAGCTTCCCAAATAATGGCACCGCTTCACATCTCTTTCTCATTTAACCCACAATCAAAAACAATAACGCCTGTAATTTTTTTTATTTGGTATTTGACAACGTTTGCCAACAGGCCAGCGTAAACTCGGATAAAGTCAAAGAGGCGGGAACACAAAATTGACCCTCCAAAATTTAAGCGAAGGCAAAAAAACAAAAAACTTAGAAAATGAAAAAAAAAACTTTTTTTTTTCTGGAGTGATAAGCGACTGCGGTATTTATATGGTCGAAATGTGGAAACCCTTATCATTATTATTTTCTCCGCCCAGTACCGTCGTTGTTGTCCTTTGGGCCGTTCATTTCGGCCGACTCCACTTACAGCCGCCGTCCGTCCCCCGGAGGCAACCGATTCCGGGAGAACCGATCGAAGACTTATGCCATCGATCCCGCTTTTTTTTTTTTCCCCTCAAAACGAAAATCGAAGCCCAACAACGCGCAGCAGCGGCGTATACGGGCCTCCTTTCATTTTCTCGAAATAAATGGAAGTATAGCCTCCCTCACGAAATAGAATTCATTTGCCGCCGCAAAAACCTTCTTAAAGCTCTCTTCCGCCTCACTCGCTTTGCTCAGCGATATTTCTTATTCAAAACCCGCGCCATCCACCGCAAGAGCGCACGCCCGAGGCAAACCAGAACCGTAATAAAAATTTAAAAAAAAAAAAAAACAATCCGGCTTCTCGCGGAACGTTACCAGTTTCACTCTTCGCGGAAAGAATTAAATATATGCGCAACTGCGTTTCAGATTAGATATATGTTATCTCATTAAGAAGTGTACGTTTCAAACGCAAAAAAGCGTGGCTTCTTCCTCGGACAACCAAATCTTCTAAAAAGTACTTCGCGTGGCGTATAAACAATGCGCAAAACATTTGTTTTATTACTATTATACAACGAGTATTGATATCAAGGCCCCAGTGCTGAATTTTTCTCCGTCAACTGAAGACACTGGACACCGATCGCACCGTCGGACACAAGTGTTGTTAAGTCAGCATTTTTGGCTCAGACTCGTGTTCAATCCGTGCCCCGCGTTTGCCTCTGTCGGTGATGTCGAAATTACAGCCCAATGCGGTCGCGTAATCTGGGAGATATTTCGCTCGTGGCGTCCTCCGCGGTCCATATCGTATGGTGCAGCCAGCCGACGCCGGGCAATGCCACCACCTGTAAGACAAGGCCTACGCGCCTTCCCAAGGAACGTCACCACTAGTCGACCCACGCTGCGCCGCCTAGCGTGTGTCAGCATCGTCTCGCAGCGATGACGTCACGCGCGGGCCTTGTCTTCTAGGTGGCGTTGCCCGGGGGCGCCGTAGTCATCGGTCACGTCCGCGGCGGTCCGTCCTCCGATGCCGTTAAATGCAACCACGGGGGGGACCTCTTCCTCTTCCCGCCGTACTCCCGGCGAGGCTTAGGGAGGGCTATACGCGATGCCGATGGTTTACGACCGCGTATATATATACGGAACTGTTGCGGCGCACGAGCAATGTGTGTTTGCCGCCCCATTCCGAAGAGAGCGCCGAAAATGAATGATCCTCTTCCGAGAGCGGTGAGGGCGAGCGTAGATGGCTTTATTCGCTGGAGGGCCGCCGTGTCCAGATCGGGGACGATTTGTTCTCATTGTTCGTGGCGCGCCGCTTTTTTCTTGCTGCTGTTTTCTCGAAGCTGCCTCTCGAAGGGACTGATAGAGGGGGCAATAGCGTAGTGTGTGGAATCAATAGCGTGGCTTCCGCAACAAAGGAATGTTATAGAGGTGTTTCGTCTGGGGTTTAGTTACAAAAGAAAATAAAGGCCACGGGCGACAGTTCACAGAGATTCCCTGGGGATTTATATTTGCGGTTCTCCAATTTTCCTCCCTCCCCCGTCCCTCCGTCCGTCCGTCCCTCCCTCCCTCTCGCTCTCCCATAGAAAAGTAACCGGTCGGATTTCTGCTCTAGATAACCTCTCTGACCTTTGAAGCCTGTACCTTGCAATTTTTTAATTGAGGCCGATACGGAACCTCGATGCTTCGGAGGAACCTTTCTTTTTTATTTTCTTTAGATGATACGGAAGCGGATTGCTTGATCTGAAGCAGCCGTTCCTGTCGATTAAATAAACCAGCTGGCCTTCGTAAAAATACCCAAAATACAAACTAAACAAAAAAAAGGTTTGAGTGAGTGAAAGTGGCTGTGCTACTTGGCACAGAATTATTGGTGGTTTAACCAATATTACAATAACAAAGTAGAAAACCTAGTAGTCTAAAGCTGGGCTCACACTGCTCATACATCATACAAAAGACAGTCTGCAAATACGAGATCACTGCAACATCCGTGGTTCGAATGCCGCGTGCCAAGTATTCTCCTTGAACTCATTGGCATGCGGCATTCGAAGCACGGATCTCGCTAGTGACTCGCGTTCGAATCTGTATGCAGACTGTCTTTTGTATGATGTATAAGCAGTGTGACCCCGGTTTAAGGCCGCTTGGGTCCTTAACGCGAAACCAAATTTCCGAACTTCTCAGTTGGCTCAAGGAGCGACTCATTTATTCGAGGTTAGCGCTAACTGCTGCAATTAAGGTCTTCCTGGAAATCGATATAATATGTTAACAGCGAAGGCTTTCCACCGAAAACCTAGTCTCAACGGTCTCGTACCTTGGGTCTGCGCGAAATATTGAGAAACTGACGTCAGTTTAGTAGACTCGAGGGAAAACGTTCAACTGTAGTTCAACCTGCCCCAGCGCCTGGATACTTATTTTTAATGCATTTTAACGGAACACCCTTATCCCGAAGATGTGTATTCTCGTCCGTCCGTCCGTGCATTTCCACGCTAAATTTAGCGTGAGAATTGATGGCACTCGATGTCAGGGTATCACCGTCATGTCACATCACGTGACCGCGTCGCGTGTCGTGAGATAACGTAAAGTCAATCTCTCCGCTATATTTCTCGGGCAAATTAATAAAGAATGTCCCTCTTCATTCCCCGAAACGACTGTTTAATGTCTTGTAAACAAAGTTTAAACGATCGTTCCTTGGACACTGTATTCCAGGCAATTTGGGACATTGAAAAGGAAAGGTCGAGGGTTAGTTTTTGTTCTTATTTTTCTTATTTAATTATACGATGCGGGAAATAGGTAAAAACACGTCTTCAAACCAACCCCGAAAGCTTTGACGTCATCCACGGCGCCCTCGGCATTAACAACGCTCGAGTTTCCCCCTGTAGCGAGCATATTTCATGGCCCACGCCGATTTCGAAAGCGAGCGAAGCAAAAACTGCCACGCGCACACGCGCTGGAGACAGATGGTAAGAAAACGTCTTTGGAACCGCAGCGAAGTGAGTGTTATATCCAAATCCTAAATTACGCTCCTTTTTTTTTTTTCTTTTTTACGTTTTGTGATTTAGATTGTGACGTTTCTTTCGAAAACACCGACACCGGAGACGCGCTTCCCGGATCGCCTGAAAAGGGTGCTTTCCCTTCGCACGACACACACTGCGGGGAAGCCTCGCAGGTACGAAGGGTGCCGGAAAAACCGCCTCGTTCGTTCGAAATTGTAGGTCAGGAAAGCAGCCTTCTTTATTTAAATTGTGCGAGGCAAGACGCGAAAAGGAAGGGGAAAGCAAATAAGCGACATTTTGGGCACGCGCCCTTCGTCAGACTATGGAAGAACTAAGGAAGCCAAGGAGAAGAACGCGAGGGCTGTCGCAACATGACGCCAGAAGATAAAGAATGTCATGTTGCGACAGCCCTCGCGTTCTTTTCCTTCGCTTCCCTTAGTTTTCCCGTAGTCTGACGAAGGCGTGCGCCCGAAACGTCGCTTATTTCCTTTCCCATTCCTTGCGCACGTCTTATCTCTAACGACGGCTCTCAAAATATTCTAATTTCTCGCTGAGCGCCAACATGAAGATGCGCCTCTAAATGATAACTTCGACTAGGCAACTAGATTTAAAATATCTTCTTTCAAATAAAAGATAGAGCAAACCATCGCAGCTCAAATAGGTCGGTTCTGGGGGGTCATTAAATGTAATCCTAATTGAAATAGTTTTTGTTTTTAACTATAAGTTGTGATTTCCAAGGGAGTTTATATCATAAAGTAAATGGAATGTTTGCTAAACCGTTCTATTTATTATATATAAATACGAGTGTTTTTCTGTTTAGTGTTTCTTTTTTTTAATAGAACATTGCGACAGCCTTAGGGACCCTCGGTGTCCAACAACATTGAAACACTATAATTACACTATAATTACTATTATCATTATTTCTGGTCGCTACCAGGCAGCTTGCCCGTACCTCGATCACCCTTGGCGAACCGTGTCCGGTAGCCAAGTGCTCTCGGCCAAGCCAGAGCTACTTCGTCGGCGATTTAAGATAGGCGCAAATTATGCGCCGGCTGCATCCAGTCACAGTTTCAGACGAAGCCTGTTAAAAGTAAACAAATCACTATGCCTCGTTGAGCCAGTGAATTATGGCCAACATTGTAGACAGAATTTATTTTATTTTTTTAATTGGGGGGGGGGGGGGTTGACGTGGTTGGGACTTTTATAACATGAAGAGCAGGGGAGGGGCAAACGAGGACCAAACACTCAAAATTCTTTCTTCTTTTAGTAGTGCGGCACCACAGTCCTTAGGTATGGGCCAACGGCCTTTCTGTGGTGCCGCAACCCTCCAGAGTTGAATAAAGATTCTTCTTCTTCTTCACCTTCTCCTTCTTCTTACTATTACTATTATTATTATTATTATACCTCAACCTTTTGGGGCAAAGTGAGCACTTGCTTTCTTTTCTCTTCTTTTCTGGCGCTCTCTTTCACGCTTTTTCTTCGGGGAAGCCCAGAGCGGCCTCGATTCACGAAGCAGAGCGCAGCTGTTGTCTGAAGACGTGATGTTTTACCACCACCGGGGGTAACACGGAGGCACTCGTGGAAGAGGTTGGTTCGGCTGCCACCAGTAGCGGTACGAGACATTGGTTTTAGGGGAGAGGGGGGTGCAACCTAGACCAAAAAGACCTCAAAGCGACGGCTAGCATTCTCATCTAAAACAGAACCTTAAAATACTCTGTGAGGTGTGGCTGATATACAGGGTGTCACAAAAGAAAATTTACACGGTCTTTTTTACCGCAAAAATAAACTAGGCATCGCCGAACGCTCATCCTGCGTCCAAAGGTAGAGCTAGAGGTCACAACCAGATGCCAAAGTTTCAGCCCTATCCGATAACTTAATCAAAAGTTATAAGTGATTTTCTGTTTCCGGTTTCTGGTGCCATAGAGCCCCATGTATTCGAAAACTCCGTCGGCCGCCGCCATTTTCCCATTGAAATTTTTAGAAAATCACTTATAACTTTTGATGAGGTTATCGGATCGGGCTGAAACTTTGGCATCTGGTTGTGACCTCTAGCGCTACCTTTGGGCGGAGAATGAGCGTTCGGCGATGCCTAGTTTATTTTTGCGGTAAAAAAGACCGTGTAAATTTTCTTTTGCGACACCCTGTACATCGTCAAAGTCAACTGTCCGCTTCCAGTGAACAAAGAAAGCTCTAGCATTCTTAAAACAAATGTAAAAATAAAAAAAACGAGCAAGAAGTTTTTCTGGGGGGAGGTGGACCGACCCCCGCCACCCTCCCCCTCCCCCTCCCCCTCCCCCCCACCCCCCTTTCAGGACCGCCAGTTATGATTAGGTGCCAGCCATACAACACCCATTCTGTGTAAAAGACCCGTAATCTCCCGCTTCTGGAAAAACTATTGTCATCAGCTTCATCTGCACGGACGCAACAGAAGGCAGAGCACGCGACATGCAGCACCTCCGTAACCTGCGACGCGGATGGCCATACCCGGGTTGTACCAGTGTTTGCCCTTGTTCCCGACGGAAACACTTTGCAATCGTTGTCGTTGTGGCTTTATTCCAGGCATGTGCTATACTCCATTCACATTTCACCTGATAGGGCAGCGACGGCAAAAACTGGAAACTAGCTTGCACGATCCTACCTTCGAAATATGCTTTTCTAGCACAAGCACACATTCCTCGAAAGCTTTGTTCAAAGCCAGTAGCGTCAATTTCACATAGAACCACTAGGTTTTAATGCAGATTGTGTTATGTGGATGGCTCCTAGCAGTTTTCTGGGACACGGGTTCCTGTAACTCACGAGCACCACACAAAACTTCGCAAGTATACAATTTATGACCAAACTGCATTTTGTGTTCGATCTGAGGCAAAATCACCGGAACACGAATTCATTTTTGTCAAGAACATTAGGGAATGGAATGCTTTGCATTCTGAGAATGTTTGTCCCACAAATGCGGATATGTTAATTCAGGGTTCGTACAGGATTCAAAGATAGATATTCAAGGATATTCAAGGAATTTCAAGGGCTTGTGGGAGTATTTTCAAGGACCTAACTCGATGCCGCACGTAGAAGATTTCAATAAAACATTGTTGCCAAAAGATTGCAAACATCAATTTTATTGCACTAAGCAAAAAAAAAAAAAATTCTATCTTGCAAACTTGTTTGCATTGCACGAAGCCGAAATAAAAATAATTTCCAAAACCGCTTGCGGTAACTTCGGGGAGCTCCTGCAGCTTTTCCTCTTTTTGCTGGCTGATGCTAAGCAGCTCCTCGGCCTTGCTTTTTGCAGTTTTCCTAAGACTATTTGATTTGACAATGTAAATAGTCGTTCGAAGACTTGTCAATAAGCACCCCGTAGTGCTCACACTGTTCGATTTCCCGCTGCAAGGCCGTTAGAAAGAAAGGTCTCGGTCCATGACACGTCACATAGGCGCATTTCTTTTCTCCGCAAGAAAACGCTTTTACCACCTCATTGTCTGGGAACATTTGTTGGAACAACTTGCACGATTGTAACGATGACCGGTAGGAACAGCGGGATGTGACGACCTTCAGAGTCCACAACACTTCGGCATTTGTCACCAACTCGTGCGTCTTGCAAGCCGCGTTAAGGTTTGGCAACTGCGGTGGAGGCGGGACAGTGGATTGTTCACTCGTGCCCGGAGCCAGGTAATTTTGCACCGAGCTCTTGGCTGCGATCTTCATGAATGCCGGCATGTTTCGCGCTCTTCATATGGCTCTTCAACGCCGACTCGCCCATGGCGGCGACAGCGAAGGTTTTTCCGCACGGCTTGCATTTACACGATGCTGATTTGTCGTATCTGGCGCCACCCAGTCCTTATACTCATCACTGCAAAGCCACGCACCTTGAAACCTGCTTTTGCCGGGCATTTTCCTACGACCGACGACAAAACACGAGGCTAATGGCGTAAACAGTGCGCAAAGCATTCCCGGATCAGATTGTATTTGGATTCGGATCTGCTCCAATGTGGCCAACCATCCAATGAACATCGGCTAAACCTGAACAAATTGAGATAACTTAGACCGAAACCAATAAGCATAACAAAAATGTGCAATATATACCCGCATTTGCTATTATAAATAGCCATTCACGGATTTCCAAGGTCTAGCCAGAATATCCAGGGCTTTCAAGGGCCCCGCAAGCCAAATTTTCAAATTCAAGGGTTTTCAAGGTCTATAAAAAAATCCAGGATTTTCAAGGGCCTTGAAAACCCAATTTTTGAATTCAAGGGTTTTCAAGGGTTTCAAGGACCTGTGCGCACCCTGTAATTGCTTCTCTGCACGCTGCAATATTGTCTAGATGGTGCTGTAGATGCGCAATAAATAAAAATATTTATACGCTTTTATACGCCTGACTTGCTTGATCCTATGGGTAAAGTCGGTATGCACAAAATGTTTTGGTTTTGCTCCATCTGCCCGGAATCTGTGGTATCCTGCTTCTTGCATTGGCAACACTTCACTCATACGTTCAGAACCAGTCTTCTTCACAGGTGTCATGACATTATATTGAGCTTCGCTTGTCTTTCATAGGTCTTTTGAATCTTTCTGTGATGCCAAATCACCTGATATGGTCATAAGATAGAGTCACATAATCATCTATATACGTGCCCCCTCCCCACGGCTCTTTTGAATCTTTTCCAAGCTGTCAGTGACATGATAGGGTAAGTTAATATAGGCGTGCAGTCACCCGCATGCTTCCCACCCTTGGTGAAGCAAAGTAACTCTCGCGTCGCAGGTCTCCTCCTTGGCACACTGGTAGAGCGCAGGGCTCAAAATCTTCGGACTCCTGAGATCGATTCCCATTGGGCAACGTTAGCAGTTTAATTCTTTCTTCTCAGTTATGTGTTGTATCGTACAGACTTTCCTTTGTAATCTGTGTTACACATTATGTTCAGCGAAAAATGGGAACTCTAACCAAAGGTTCAATACGCTGTAACTCGATGTTTCGAGACCAGTTCGGTCCCTTCTTCATGGGTGAGTGACAAAAAGAACACTTGTCGCTTAAATGCTTACACGGATGTAAGTGGCCTTACTGACATCACGCAGTCCCGAGATATAGCTGCTGGGCAGGAGCCTGAAGAATGATTCATATTCTCCTTCGTCATTGGATGAACCAAGACTCAACAAAAAGCCACTTTTGCCAATTCCTCTCCAAGGCCAGCACGGTGCTTCCAAAGAGATTCCTGACCTATAAAGACATCTTGCAGTGAAAGCACCAAAGAAAATGTGGAAATGTTTGGTTTCAAACTGGGGTCCCTCCAGTTGTGAATCCGGCACTGAGCCAACTGCACCAACAGCGCATACCAGAGAAGCGGTTCTCAAATCGCATCACAAAGAAGCAAGTGGATTTGTACTACAGGGTAGTAGGATAAGAGTAGCATTGGGACCGAAGCGGCTCAAGCATAGGCGGAAAGTTTTCAATTTCTTGGGAAACTTGAAACTTTAACAAACCTGTCTTATCCCCCCTTGCAACCAGAGGTCCTCGAAGAGGGTTACTTCCTTTCCCGAGGAACTCCTGGGTGGATGGGGAGGGAGGAGGGAGGGAGGGAGGGGGGGGGTGGGATGCTTGGCATCGCACGGGGTTTGCTCTGCCCTTCCCGGGAAATTTCAGGGTGGGGAGGGCTGGGGGCTTGAGCCCCCCGTTGTCGGCACCTATGGGCTCGAGTGAAGCGTGTGGTAGAGATAGCGACAGATGTCAACTCGGACGGTTGCTTTCTATCAGAAGCTTAAAAGGGTACTCCGGCGTTTTCTTCATAGTTTCCGATTTGCCTCGAAATTCGCTAGACACAACAACAAACATCGCTGAAATAGTACCCCAAATACCGTATTTACTCAAATGTAACGCAAATTTTTTCAAAATTTCCCTTCACCTAATTTGGGGGTTCGCGTTATAATCGAAACGCCTCAAAATTTGCCTTGGCGGTGTCGCGGCACAGGCTCGTTAAAATGGCTACGACAAATCTTGCGATCTTTCAATCTTGTGCTGACAACGTATACACGCTGGCAACAGCCAATCCAATCCTATTCTTGTTTGTGACTCGTTGCGCCCATGTTAGGGTTACCTTACCCATGTGCCCGAGTCTCGCGGGCTGCTGCGTCGTGCTTCCTGTGACTGGACTCGAGCAAATGGCAACGCGACGAGCTCAGTACGACGCCCGCTTTAAAAGAAGTGCAATTCTGATGGCTGAGGAAATCGGAAACTCTGCCGCGGCTCGACGGCTAAATGTGACAGAATCGACTATCCGTGGGTGGAGGCTCCAGCGTGAAGCGCTCTTCCAAGTGTGAGCCTGGCCGAAAAGGCTTCCGCAGACCTCGTTGTGGCAGTCACCGATGGCGAAAGCAACGAGTGAGCAAACTCATTTTATTTTTAGAAACTGGCAGGTGTTGGCCACTATGCGCAACAAATAAAGGTACTTTTTTCCCCTCACTTTACTCGCGTTACATTCGTGTTCTTTTTTTTTTTTTTTTGCCACTGTGAAAAGTTATGTTTTGCGTTACAATTGCGGTCGCGTTACATTCGAAGTAAATACGGTATTGGGCCAAAATAATTTTTTTTACAAAGTTAATGAATTTACAATTTTGATCCTCACAGCGTTTTTAAAGTGAAAGTCTATACTGGCAGCAACAAAAAGCGACGTCAGGGGAAGGCAGGGGTTCACTCTTTGAACTGTAGACTTTGATCCCAACTGATTAAAAGCAGTTTCATGGTGTCAAATGAATGCTTCGGAAGGTCGCTCCAGCACCCTCGCAGAAACACGAAAACAAATGCTCGGCATAGTCCGAGTATTATAAAGTGCCCGCTCAACCTGCAAGCCTGCTTTCTCCTGACGTCACGACATGGAAAAGCGCGGGAATATTTGATTGTTGGTTTTGGCATCATTTTCACTTGCCGATTTCACAATAAATATTCTGAATTTCGTGATACTACTAAATAGCATACAGGAAAGGGTAAAGGCCCGTGATTCCAAAAGTATAGTCAGTCAAGGTAGCTCAAAAAATTGCCTTTAGGAGTAACCCATTTAGGGGCACTCAAGCGGATTCTGAAATTGTCCACTTATGGTGGTAACTCAATCTACAGGCTCAAACATCCTAAAAATCCTTGAAATTACACTCATGGTCGGCCAATTTCTCTATTAAAAATCTAATCAAAGATTGTGACACGCTCCTTTTTCTGTGTCTTGGAGACACCGTCAGATAGAGTTTTCAAACAATAATTGCTCTATTACATCCCCTACACACAAAGATTTGGTGTTTATATAATGCACAACATGCCTAAAAGGAGCAATAATAGTAACATTCAGAATCTCCATGCAATTAAATATTTTCATTGGTCAAATTTTATGTGGGTGGTGGGGACCAGGGACGACGACATGATTCCCCCCCCTTTCCAGGAGAAAATAGTGCCTGTGTATTTCTACTGCTGTGAGTTTACTAAGACGTCTTGCCATCTAGAACTGATCATTTTTATTGACTAAAGCCCGACAAACAACATGCCATCAAAAACAAGCTTCTACAAAAACGCACTTTAATGGCAAATTTTATACTATTCATTTCCATGGTGGAATGCGATGTTACATTCCAGAGAGGGTAGACATACTAAAACCCAAGATGCATTTTAGCGTGTCTGCCATCTTGAACACGCACCTAGTGTACTGCAATGCTGTTGTGGAACCAAGTAATACCTTTATTCAGTACAAAGCAACAAATATTACAAGCAGCTAACATGCAGTTTACTAGAAACATTTTGAGACACACATCACTGATCGGACATATTTTAAGTGCAAAAGCATTAACTGTCCCATGGAGCAAACCGACGTCATCGGCTTTGAAGCCGCGCCAAACGGCACAATTCCCTGTCCCAATGGAGCGAAGCCTGTCGTCTGTAGCAGAAATCTGATGGATAGGATGCCATTAGCTGGCGCACGTCATCAAGAAACGAGGCTCCCATTGGCTCTCGCGCGGCATAGTTAAAAGGACCACCAGAGAAGCCCTCTCCATGGCGGCGCAGCGCACGCAGCGGTCCGGCCACCGGTAAGAGGTGCGGCGTGCGGAGCCTGGCCGCACAGCCCGCACTGGGCAAACTCCGGAGAGGTCGCACGGCGGCGAGCTCAGCGCGGCGCAGCCACTTCACGAGACGCGCACTTGGCCGTCGGCCGCTACCTCGGCAGTTGCGAAACTTGGCCGTCCACGCCACTACGCCGCAGACAACTAAGGCAGCGGAAAAACGACATTCCTGCTTTCGCATTCACAACTCATAACAAGTGCTTGGTGTCCTCTGAAGTTTTTTACAGTGGAGCTGTTAAGGGCTAGGTTCCCCAGGATCGTGTACGGTATCGAACGCCTGTCGACACAAACCTACCTGGACAGCTACCGCCATCTATAAGCGACGGCGGCAAGCACACAACCAGTCTGGTTGCCGCCGTCGCTCGTAGATGGCGGCAACCTTTCCAGCTATCATAGAAGAATGGATGGTTGGGCACGTTGGTGGGAATTCATCGTAGGAAACAGCGCGAAAAACAGACGACGACAAAGAAGAAGCACACGTAACGAGCGCAGCGCTCGTCACGTGTGTTACTGCGTTCTCGTCTGCTTTGCGCGCTGTTTCCTACGCTCTTATCAGTTTCGGTTTGGACTTAGGATGGGTCGGTTGCGCGCTCTTTCGGGGAAAGAAGACTGGCTGCGGAAGGAGCGGCGACGCACGCAGCAGCGCGAATGGGTCCGCAACCGCCGCAAAGCCGCTGTCGCCTCGACTTCCACTGTGTCGAGCACTTCAGATTCCCTTGCCAAAGAAGAGCACATCGCTCGCCTGGAAAGCCTCCGCCGAGAACAGAACCAGCGATGTGAAGGGCGCTCGCTGGCAGGCCAACGCCGCGGACGACGATCGTGCCACGGAGGCCAAGCGCAAGCGCGAGGCCCGGCGACGACTGCATGCCCTCCATGCCGGCTGAACAGTTCCCAGGCGCGACGGCGAGGTTCCGGAGGGAGTTCGTGGATTACCCGTTTGGCGTCACGTGCGCCGTGTGTGACCGACTCTAGTTCGCCGGAGTCGTATCCACGATCGGCGGCGTGTCGGACAAAAAGAAGCGGGAAACGGGCGCGTGCGCGTTGCGGCAGTGTATTGAGTACAGCTCCGCTGGTCTTCCTTCTTCACGAGAGTGGAAAGGCTGAACGTTTTCTCCAGCCATTACCGTCAAATCCCATAAGGGCGTTCTCCCCTGAGAGATTGCCCATCTTGTTTTTCTGGCTAAATAGTAAATATGCATAACATAAAAATTCCAAACATCACCCACCCTCCAATTTTCATCGGACATCACGCGGTGTCCAACGGAATCACATCAACTGCGCGATCTGCGAGTACCGGTACGTGTGACAAGCGAGTTCGCAGCAGGTTCCTGCGTTTTTGTCCGCGATCTGCGCACGCAGTATCGGTTCCCGTGGCACACAAGTTTGTAGCCGATTTCAGAGTGTTTATCGCACCGTGAAACACGAATCTGTTGCTTTTTCCAGTCTGCTGTATCCTTTCCCGTGACACAGGAGTTTGTAGCGAAATGCCGCGTGTTTATCACATTGTGGAACATGAATTTTCTTTGTCCGCAATCTGGAGTATCAGTCCATTTATTTCATATCATTTATTATTTCCTTAAAGGCCCTGGTGTGAGGTCCTACAAGAGGAGGAGGCCACGCAAGAAATTATTATATTAAATTTTGGAAACACACACAACAAAAGGACAGAAACAGCACACACTACTGCAAACAAAACCTGAAAAGTAGCAACACTGGAAAGCTAATCAGTAGAGTGAAAATGCAAGATGATGGAGCTTTAAAAACCACAGGGTCAGTGATTAACATGAAAGATTCTGGAAGACCATTCCAGTTTCCAATTGTTAGTGGTAGGAATAATATTTGTTAAAAGCGTAACTCGAACTGGATATGTGTTGAAAACTGCAAGAGTTATTGAGGCAACGAGATGACCGTGTGGGATTAAGCAGGAATGAGCTTCTAACGGCAGGATGACATTGATAAAGCTTAGGAAGTAAGCAAAGGTGTGCTACCCTGTGGCGTGCCTCGAGAGCAGATAAATCTAGGTTTATTGTCATTGAAGAGACACTGGCTGTATAATCGTAGTTAGCGGAAATGTACCGGGCCACTCAGTTTTGAACTGCTTCAAGTTCATAGCGGGTGCCCCTGTGTTTATTGTTAGTTTTTTGATCAAGTTTTGCTGTCTCATCCCCAAAAATAGCCCACCTCATGTTTTTCATAATTTATCTCCTTCATTTTTATGTGCCGATGTAGTTTTACGGTATATATTTTTGAAGCATTCTCTCCGAACCGAAATTGCATACAACGACCGATCTTTTTAAAGGATCTAAACCAATCTCGGAAGCACTCGCACCACTGGGTATCATAAACTGCATTTAAGTGGTCTTGGTAGGCTGTAACAGCATCTTCAGAGGTTGGAAATCGCTGTCCGCACAGTTTTTCTTTCCCCGCCAAAAAGGGAAGAAGTCCCATGGAGCAAGGTCTGTCCTGTAGGCAGGTAGACTACCAACTATACTGGAGTGCCTTCTATGAGGAGGCTGAGTATCATGTTGGCTGAGTGAGACTATGCATTGCCTTCGTGCCGCAGGATTCCACTCAAGTCGAATCTTGGCTGCCTATCCTGGATTTTCATGAACACTGGTGGCAGGCGAAATATAGACCACCCTTCTG
The DNA here is from genome assembly GCA_037355805.1 of Ixodes ricinus. NCBI lineage: Eukaryota > Metazoa > Arthropoda > Arachnida > Ixodida > Ixodidae > Ixodes > Ixodes ricinus. Next base: position 93,445 of record JAZHYW010051874.1, read on the forward strand.
CAGTCCCCATGCATGGGTTTTCCAAAGCAACCAGGGCCACATGCCCACTGCTTGAGGACAATGTTGCCACCATTCTCTTTCTAACACTTCTTGACATCCTGACCTTCAGAGTGGGGGTCTCCCAAAGAAGACCCAAATGGATGACTGGTGCCATGTTTTGGGATCATACTTGGGGATCCCAGGTTTCATCGCCCATCACAATATCAGGCTAGCACCACTGCAGTCGCCACTTTAGAACCATGAAGCACCTCATGTCGCCATTCCACCTGGGCCAGGTTTCCGGCTTATGTTAAATTGTGCAGCACCAAGCGAGATCAAACTTTTACTCAAGCGTAAGAGTCTACGAAGAATCGCTGAAACACACAAACAACTAATCTTCATGCATCCTCATATCACCTTAGGCCAATCAAGGACCGTCCCTAACTTTTTCCACGGCAGCAACATTTTCTTCAGTTACAGCCATCAATGGTCGACCAGCATGCATATAGTGTTTCAGAGATGTTGCCACACCTAAATTCACCGAATCAACAAAAACTTTTACGGCAATGGTCCCCAAAAATATCATGCGTAAATGTTCCACTGATTATTTGAGGTGCTGCCGACTGCTTCCGCAGTGTGGTGCACACTTTTCATCTCCGCCATCTCTACCCCGCCATGTATGTGCCTCTGCTCTCACCCTTTCGACGTGTTATGAAACTCAGATAAGAAAGATTACGGAAGTAAAGCTTCAAGAGTTGTCCTTTTATGGTTGTCGTATCACCCACGGTTGCCTTCAGCCCATGTGCTGTGAAGCTGGACACTTGCGCATATTTGCTGCCACGGAATCAAATGCACGGTTTTCTGAACGTGGCCGTGAGGCCAGTTAGGCCCTGTGAAAGTTTTCTTCTGCTAAGTTGGTTTATGTGGGCCCCATAACCTGAAAGCAGTGGAAAGTACCTTCGAACTGTCACTTATGCCTTTGAGTGCGGCAGACATGCAGCAAGTCGCGAATACGGCAGTCGACAAGATCTGCATGTAGGTGGTGAAAAAGAGTGCAGTTCAAGTGGGGCTCAT
>JAZHYW010051876.1:0-15404 GCA_037355805.1 Ixodes ricinus
TTAGATTTGGTCACAAACACTTTAGTCGGTGACAGGTCGGTGACAGGTCACGAACGAAGCGGAAGCTCCTCCCTCTCTCCCCTTTGTCGGAGCGAACGGTGGAGAGGAGACGACCTCCTCTCCGCCGTTCGCTCCGCTGAAGTGGAAAGGGTGGGAGGAGCTTCCACTTCGTTCTTGACCTCTCACCGACTATAGAACAACTGAGTTGGAAAACCTGCTTTCAAAGGGTTGACTTCGATGCCTTAGCTGATCGTACTCGAGGACCGAGCTAATGGCGATCGCAACGCCGCCATTCCTCCCGCAGAGACCACTCTGTGGTCTGCACGTCTGCACATATTGGTTCAGGTCGAGTCGCGCAAGGGCCGGTGGCGTCATCTCGCAGTCACATTTCACAGTAGCAATATAAATAAACTTTTATGTTTTGACTAGTCGCTAAAGGGTGGCGCTGTTATCGTATTTAGTTTGGCCTCGGTGGACGCGGTTGGTTTGGGTTTTAAGGGTGAGTTTCCCAACTGAGTGGTTTAGTAACGTTGCTACGAGCTAACGGGATTAACCAAGCAGCGTAAACAAAGCGTCAGTAAGCCTTTTATGTTAATGATTGGTTTTGTTACGATGGAACGGGTACAGAAACATGATGAATACAATGATGCTTCAACTTTTGACACTGCGGCTGCGTCTAGACTTCAAGTGAAACGAAGATAGGCTTTATTATCCAGGACGTGGTGGTGCATATCTCTACTTTCCCTTTTTCTTTGGAAAGTCTGTCCGCTCCCTTTTCCTCATCTTTTCAATTTCTTACGAAGTAGTACATTAGCATCTCCAAACCGAATGACTTCTACCTGCTCTCATAAATAAACCTTCTTCTACATGTTTCGTGCCAAATCATGCCTACGGGCATTTGATTAACACAATTAAACGAGTTGTCCCGAGTGTGGATGTCTAGCCGCATGTCAGGTAGCCTTTGTCTTGTGCTCTATTTCAGTTGGCAAGACCGGATCTGATGCAACATCTTCTGGACGCAGAAATAACGAAACAAGATGATCCGGACGTCGTACAACAGGGAGATCAATCACCAGACCAACGGAGAACTCCACCTGCAGGTATACAAAATCTATGACTGACAAGGAAACAGCGCACCCTCAAAACAAGCACTGTAAAGTTTTCATGCACACAAAAGTGTTTTTCCTTGTCAGTCATGAACAACCAACTCGCCCGAACCCCCTTTTAACACGTTTGTACAAAATCTAGTCTGTAGAAAATTAAAAAAATCATATATAAAGACTAATATAATCAGAAAACTATTTAATAGAGGAATATTATCGATTAGTGAAGCATACCATACCAAATGTGGTTGTTTTTGTCTCTTTTTCTATCATAACATTATATGTTATAGTGTTTTTTTTTTTTTTACATTAGTTTGTTTATCATCTTTCTTATTTTGTAGATTTGTTTGTAGCTTCCGTGTTCCAGCACTGGTGGGAATTAGTTCTGCAACAAATCAGTACCGCATTTACTATTTTCTTCCAAATCCATACATACAAAAACTAATTTTCACAAATATGGTACACTGTCAAAAATATAATCATTACTTATAACAGTATAACAAGCTTATCTTATCTATATTCCAAATAAAACTATCACATTCGTAACGTATTTATGGGGCATACTAGTTCCCTAAAATGTCAGAAACTATATCAATTCGTTTTCAAAGAAAAGACGAAGTACAATCTTAGAGACATATCGACACATATCGTTTTTTTTTTCTTAATGTCACCTCCTGATTGAACCAATTTTGTATTCTACACCTTGTAATAAACAAACGAGTAAATTTATATGAGATAGTTCTTGTTGAAACTTCGTTTCCTATTTGTAGAATTCCGTCTAGAATTGATGATGTCTAAAATTGTTAACGCACTGCAATTTCACAATCTGCTGTCTGCTCTTTTTTGGCTATGTTAGTACTATGGTAGTAGACTGGCTTTCGATGGCTAGCAAACTCTTGGCCTCGGTAGTTAGCATTGAGACTGAGCAGAATCCCAGGCAGACTGCAGTGCATAACCACCACTGTAATTAAGTGCATCTTTATTCAAATATGTAATACTACGTCAAAACATGATCGCTTCACGTGCTCACGCTCATTCTCAGTGTGACGTCATATACTATATTCTTAGGCCGAAACGTCCGCTAGGCTACGATGATAGTTTTCATAATTAGGGAAGCGCTACATTGACGAACAGAAGCACCTGTGTTTTTCTGTGGTTAGACTCTAAATTAATGTAGTAGCTCAGTTCTTTCTACGGACACCAAGTTAGGCCAAAAGCATGTAAACGTTTTTAAGAAAGACATCGCAAACATTAAACACGTCAAAGCCATACCGTGCTAGGACGCAAGATATACCCGACGCTGCGGACGACGCAGCTGAAGCCAGAGGCTTGTTGACCAGAGTGTCGAACCGGAACCGAAACGAACCGAAAACCGGAACTGAACTGTTCTTTTTAGGTGAACCGGAACTGAACCGAACCGCCATCTTCGCCACCATCTTGGAACTGAACCGAAATTGAACCCGAAACAAATATAACGGCAACCGGTTCAAAACAGTTAACATCAATTTTTTTCTTGGTAACATCACAAACTGAAAATTTGAGAATCAAAAATAGGCAGCGGTATTTCTATGTATTGATCAAATGACCATATGCAGGAATTGCAATGTATGAGAATATCGTGGCTTTTCGAGGCCCATTGCTATTGGCAATATGATTAATCATGTGTGTTCACGTGTCACGTGGTCATGTGACATCACAGTGGCAAGATATGCTGTCAAGTAATGTCACGCCACGTGAACATGTGATGTCATGTTACTAACTGCGTCACGACATCACAACTTCGCACCACGAGTCACATGACACCGCGACGTACTCGATTGTCATGAGCCCGAGTCGAGCAGCTCGGGTTCATGACAATCAGCCTCTACAAACATTCAGGTAATGGCTCGTGTTCAATTAAATAATTAAATTAATGCAAAGGTGCAAGCGAGCTCGACAAGAATTACGAAAATAATCCATGGAGAAAGGAAACAAGGGGGACAAAGGACAAACAAAAATTTCCAAACACAGTTATCAGTCACCTAGCTGTGTTTGGAGATTTGTGTTTGTCCTTTGTCCCCTTTGTTCCCCGTCTCCGTGGAATATTTTCCTCGTTAATTTCAAACAGTTCGGTTTTCCTGTGAAATGCGATGTTCGCAACACTAGCAAAAGTAGATGTCCAAATTGTAAAGTTGTGCAGTATACATACATAGCGGTCTCGCAATGTTATGCGGCAGCCTAATAAAATGTTAGAGTGCATGACTGATGAAGCACAGAGTTGTAAAGTGAGGGCTCAAAACAAGTGCACGTAAATCCGAATATAACATTAGCCTCCCGATGCAGTCTTTCGCTAAGTTTCGAGCTCATGCAAGTCGATACCCAAATGTGATTTGTATTAGAAATATATTGTCCATCCTTCGCGCTAGTCATGGGGAATTATGAATATCATTACATCTCTATGTATTTCTTTATTGCAGTAAGGCGCTGTGTGTGGGATTATTTAGAAGAATACCATTTAATAATCTTTCTCTTTCAGCACATTTCGTCTATTTTCCGTCATATCTATCATGTGAGCACAAAGTCATTTTTGGCATACCCTGCGACCCGGTGTTTCACACTGCCAAACAGCGAATAAAAAAATCACGTTTCCGCGGATTTGCTCAACAGCTGGCGTATTTTCCAGTATCGTCCACCCGTGTCCGTCTCAAACGGTTAATGTTATAATTTTTTTGCAATCGAATTTATTGATGACAATAAAAATATATTTGATTACTGACTGAAGATTTAACAACATAAATGAAAGGCTGATTACCTTAAATATTTACATCATAAGTAAATGCACCCCCAAATTATCTGCAAGATGATCTGCAAATCTTTTCCGTCGCTTTTACCTTCGATAGGCAGGTGTATCAGTGATTTGAGAAAGACTTAAAGGGATTATAGAACAAGTCAAAAATAAAATATGCGATAACTACACCCGCTAGGACCCACTGCATGTTCCTATGTTTTCTCTAAATTTGTTTTGTAATTCGCACGATAGCTTCGTAGATAAATCGATTCATATGCGGGACTCTCGTATCACACCCCATTCCGGAACGGTCGCCATGTTTGGTGGGTCGGCAACGTACGGCCTCCCGATATCTTTAACAATATCGCGCGAACGCCGACCGGCCGGTAGATCAGCGCCTTATCGCGGTGTAAAACAACTGGCCAGCTGAACTACGCGCGTGTGGCAGAAGGCACACGCCTAGCCTCGCTGACTTGCTGTTTCACGCCGCGGTAAGGCCCTGATCTACCGACCGTAGATTCGAAAAGCGCCAAAAAAAACAAGGACCACAGGAAGAATTGGACGAAACGATGCGCCACTGTCGACTGAATTTTTATTCGCAAAAGGCAAACATAGATACATTCCCAAGCGAACCATTCGCTCACAATCTAACTTCTCGCGAGATGAATTCAATGTCCTTATATGATTAAAGGACTGACAATGTGCTCATGCATGCTCCATCGCCCTTCAACCTGATTTTAAGAGCCTCAAAGATTTATCTTTCTGTTTTTGTTTCATACCGTCCAAAAATCTGCGTGTCATAGAGTACAGGAGAACATGGGCCCCTGTTACAATGAACGGCCAAGTTTCCCGAAGGTGACCGCCTTACAGAAAGGTCATGCTCCCTTGCCCTCTCATTTACGCATCTCCCCGTCTGCCTTATGTATACGCTCTCCCGCACGTCGTTGGTGTCTCGTAAACCAGCGATGTTTCGCAATCTACATATTTGTTTACATGCTTTTTTGTGGATGCTTCCCCCTTGTGTGCTTGATTATTCACCCTTGGGCATAATCTGCAACACTTTGACGGTGCTGTGAACACAACAGGAGCCCCGAAACGACCGGCAATACTTTAAGATTGTGGGACAGTCTATGAATGTTCGGCGAAACCGCCACTTCCTGCCTATTTTTCAGGATGCCTTCCGATTCGCTTACTCTTTTTCTCTACTTTGACACGAGGCTTTCGGCGCTTTCCACAAGATTCCCTTCTGAATAACCCGCCTTTTGCAGGCGGCTGACTTGGTTGTGGAAGCTTGATCCACGATCGTGTTCACACGATATTTCTAGTGCGGCCAGTATCAATGAGGTTGCCACTCTTCTCTTCGCCAGTCTTTTAATTCGCAGAATCAATGGGTAGCACTTTTTTTTTATCTTGGCTCATATTTTCGAGCAAACGTGATTTTCTACAAACTTGAAGTTTATATCTAGAAACGATGGTTATGTATTGGTTCCCGAGTTGCCACGGTATTGTGTGATATTTTTTCGGCGGAGTGTGACAGAGGGATCAGCAAAGCGCTAGTGGAAACGTGGGGCTTTCAAATCTTTAGGTATGTAAACGATTGTTTGGTGTTAGTGAATCCGCCCATGGTTGCAAATGAAGAATTCATAAAACATGTGCTAGAAGTGTTCTCGAACAATGCCAACGGGTTGACTTTCACGCATGGGGAAATGACAACTAGTGCCTACAGTTTCTGGATATAAATTACTTGATTTGAAGAAAATCATGTTTGCTGTAAATATGAGCCAAGATCTAGAAAATGTGTGCTTCCATTTGATTCCGCGAATTCAAAAACTGGTAAAGAGAGAAGTGGCAACCTCATCGATGCTGGCCGCGCTAGAAGAATATTGTGTACGCGTTGCTGTATCAAGCTTCCGCAACCAAGTCAGCCACCTGCATAAAGCGGGTTATCCAGAAGGCAATCTTGTGGAAATTGCTGAAAACCTCGTGTCAGAGTTGAAAGAAAAAAAGAAAAAGTGAATCCGAAGGCATCCCGAAGTAAAACAAAAAATTGTGGTCTTGCCCTACATGTCATAGACTGTCCCACAATCTTAAAAAGATTGCCGGTCGTTTCGGGGCTCCTGTTGTGTTCACAGCACCGTCAAAGTTATCCAGATTATGCCCAAGGGTGAATAATAAAGCACACAAGAAGGAAACATGCACAAAAGAGCGTCTAAACAAATATGTAGATTGCGAAACATCGCTGGTTTACGAGATTCCAACGACGTGCGGGAGATCGTATATAGGGCAGACAGGGAGATCCGTAACTGAGAGGGCAAGGGAGCATGACCTTTCTGTAAGGCGGTCACCTTCGGGAACTTGGGCCGTTCATTGTGACAGGTGCCCATGTTCTCCTGTACTCGATGACACGCAGATTTTGGGACGGTATAAAACAAAAACAGAAAGAGAAATCTTTGAGGCTTTTAAAATCAGTGGTGATGGGCGATGAAGCATGCATCAGCACATCGTCAATCCTTTTATCAGATAACGATTTTGAATTCATCTCGCGAGAAGTTTGATTGTGAGCGAATGGTTCCCTTCGAAGTGTATAGACCGTTCCAGCTCTTATCTTCCAGTCGAAAATGCTGAGTCACTGGACTGTTACGCATGGGTGGCGTCTCATATTTTGTGAAAGACAGCTACTGCGCACGCTCAGAACGCCTTCCACAGCCCAGAAGACAAAGATGGCAGTGCCCAGGAGGCGGTATTTGGAAAGGTCTATATAAGTTCGTCTTTTCCGAATAAAATTCAGTTGACAGTAGCGCAGGGTTTCGCTCCCATTCTTCCTGTTGTTCTTGTTTCTTGGCGCTTTCGAATCTAAGATGTACCGACTTGCCCAGCTAAAAATTCTTCTACCAACCGGTCGGCGTTCGCGCGATATTGTTAAAAAATCTGGATGCTGTACTTCGCTTAACACGCGGCGTCCCCTTTCATGCACTTCCAGTAGTGATGCAAAAGTACCGAAATTTACTATCGATTATATCGATAGTTTTTTTTCCAAAACTATCGATAGTGTCGAAAACTATTTATAGTGAACTATTGATAGTACACTTTAAAAAAGAGGGAGGTTTGTTCTTACACTGCTTGTCCCATATACGACACCCCAAAACTTCAAGTCGACGTACAGCGCGCTGACTTCGAACTGACTGCCCCAACCTTTGCGAGAGGTTTGATGACGATGCGATATAACATATTAAACGGCTAAAGCACGCATCAAAGTATACAGAAAAAAACACACAGGTTTTTGCAGTTGAGCCAAGAAAACCCCGTTAACTTTTTTGCAGTCTGTCACACTTACATTAACTATTTTAAAAAGATCTGCGACTCGGCTATCAAGCCGCTTGTGAAATTTGGTAGCGTCGGTACAACGTCACTGCGCTGTACATCCAAATGAAGTTTTGAAATGTCGTATATGTGACAAGGGGTGTAAGTATATACCCTTTTCTCTAGAGTGTACTACGAATAGTCGGATATCGATAATACTATATATAGTTGACTATCAATAGTGTCATCAATTGTATTATCCAGTTGACTATCGATAGTACTAGCGATAGTGCAATCGATAGTACTTTCGATAGTACTATCATATTGTCTTTTAGTCGACCATCGATACTATCGAAAGTCAGCTTTCAGAAAACTACTGATGTGTGAGGAAAATTAAAGTACTACCCAAAAAGGGAATGACTACGGATATGCATTGGAAGACAACGTGTGGTCTTGATAAAAAAACATGAAATTGCGAGGAAACACAACATAGATGCATTCTTGTACAATTAATAATGAGGTAAAACAGGAATGGCGGTTTGCTATCTTGCCTGCAGACAAATTTTGTATATTCATGGGGTTCAAATAACAGGCTTTACACTTTAGTATGCCCGCATTTGTAAAACTATTCAGTATATTCCACAGTTTCTTTTAATTTGTTTTGGAGCTAGGAAAAACACTCGCTGAAGACATTCAGCATCCGGGTTTTCACAAGTTTGCTTCGTGTTTTTTTTTATTATTATTATTCAATTGACATATAATTCTTTTCATAGCCTTGACCACTGAAAGGTGAAAATAAGCACTCTGCTGGGGATCATGATTTTTTTTCGCCTAATGACCATCTATAGCGAATTCCCGAGAATCATGAATTAGTTGTTCACGAAAGCACTTAGCCTTCTATGCCTTGATATGTTGCCCCTTTTTGTTCGGTTTTATTTTGGCAGAGTTTAATAACGGTGACTGGGAACATATTTATCAGTTGATATAAAAAAACTTCAAAATACAGAAGCTGCCACATAATATATAATGAAATATAATGGAATCAATAAATGTCACGGAGATTTTGTTGTGCAAACTACAAATTGAACTTTACCAGATAAAAAGCTAATACCAAGAAAACATAGTTCCTGATGCTTTTAGCTTTTTCATTCTTCAAATACAAAACGTTTTGGGACACACCGCTAACTAGATCAAAAATAACTGATAAAAACGAAAATTTATTGTGATCCAAGTAACAATATTGGGGACAATGAGGCATTATTTCAGTTAAAAAGTCTTGTGAATCCGAAAGGCAATATTGTTTCATTTCTTCCTTGCATCCTGTTTGTTTTAAAAAACGCCACACATTTCTTTTCATCCGGGTAAAGTCATGTGCCTATACATACATATTCAATTACCATCGCTAGCAATATATTGAAGCAAAGTTCCGTATTCATGCAACACATATAAAGTTCACTTATCAGGGACGACAGGGATATACATTTTTCTCATTAAGCTCATAGAAAGCGAAAGCAAAGATCTTCGGCAACCTATCAAGTTGATATTTCTTACTCCTATTTTTTAATATTGTACAATACATGTTTAATAGTTTATTGGCAATAGTTTCTAACGAAGATTTCTACCGTTTTGTGATTGTTTTCTAATTGGTTTTAGATTTTCTTCTCGATAATTATGCGGAAGTCCCTAACTACAGTTGCGTTTTTCTCCGAGTTACGGGACCTTTCCTGGACGTTCTTCGTCAGTCACCTAATAAAACCCCATCGATAGCATTACGATAGTTGGTTATCGATAGCTTCTCGATATTCGACTATAAACAAGTTCACGATTATCGGCTATTGATAGTATGCAATCGAGTTTCACGATAGTCGACTATCGATAGTTTTAGTATAGTTGACTATCGGTGGCACTATGGATAGTTTTTACACTATCGATAGTTAGATTTGGGCTCAACTATCGATAGTATCGATAGTCCTATCGATATGAGCATCACTAACCCGAGACGATGCTCTTTAGACGTCTCACGGTCAGGGCGGATCAAACTCCGTTTTGGGGGGGGTGCGGAAAATTTTTAGGGGTGACTGGCACGACTTCCTTCTTGCGCATCGTCCCCATGTCTATTGCTATCGATAAGTGGGTAGGGGGTCTATAGTCTGTTTGGGGGGGCATCAGCTAACTCCCAGACAATGCCTCCTTAGATCGTACTGCTCACGCTTCAGACTGCTCGTTCTACGCGTTTCGAGCACGCGGTCTCGAGAGATATGATGCGTATGGCATCGCTCGCCCATTCGGAGTCTTCGACACTGATCGCAGCAGCGATGAGAGTGATTATCAAGAGACGTTGAAGCTGGTCATTCTGACTCCGACCAGCTGGTGAACAGCTCCAGCGACGACGAGATAGTCACGAGCAAACTCGGCGATGTCCGCGACAACCTCGCACGTGCATGCCGGTTGGAAGATCAAACGGCAATGGGGCGAGAGCAAGAGTAGCGTTTGAGTAGCCGAGTAGCCTGAGATCTAGGCGCGATCGTGCCGTTACAAGTCGAGCTTGGGCAATCATCGTGGCACCTAAAATGAGAGCGTTCAAATACACATCATGATCACATGGCTTATGGGCGCCTTGGTATGACTAACATAGTCAGTGTTGCCTGGTCGCCAGATAAAAATGATCAACATTAGTAAATTGATTATTGCAATTACTAGAGCTCGAACACTTGCGAAACGTGGTGCATATACTAAGAAACCTATGAACATTGCTTGAACACGAAATCGCAAGAGATATATGATTGTGCTACACTAAACGAGGACGTGGACGGGAAGGAAAACACAACGTTTCGGGCGGACACTCTTCTTCTCCGTTTAATTTCCGTGTCCCAACCCCTTTAAACAAATTTGCAATTTTGAAGATGATCTAAATAACTATGTGCTACGTGACACATAAATAACTTTTCAAATCTATAGAAGTCTATTATTGCCTCTTTTATGTGATGAAAATAAACTTTATGTGTCTGTGGGCTGGACAAAAACAAAATACACAGGGGCGTGTGGCGAAACTATGACGGTTAGAACTTACGCACGGGTGGTTCTCATTTAGACACTCGTTCGCATTTCTACCTTCTCGTTTTCCACCTTCTCATTTCAACCCAGCGCAAAACAACTTTCGCTTTTCTCCCTTTCTCACTTAAACCTTTCTCAAAACGAACTTTCGGGTTTCGACCATTCTCAAAACGACAGTTCTCATTTTAACCCTTCTCCTTTCAAACTTTCTTAAAACGTACTTTCTGGTTTTGGCCATTCTCAAAGACTTATCATTTTAAACTTTCTCATTTCAAACTTATTAAAAACATACTTTCTGTTTTTGACCATTCTCAAAACTACTTTTTTTAATTTTAACCGTGTACATGATCAGGCTAAGGAAAAGCAGTAATTTCAGCATACACTCACGGGAAACCGAAATAAAGTAACCAATGACATTATGAAGTCCAGGCACCTTGAAGCTTTATTACGCCTTGAAATGCTACTTGGGGAATAACATCTAGAGTGTATGCCAATCCACGTCATGACGGACGACACATAGGCAAATATACAATGATCGTAGATCTGTACGACCACTCCGACACCGGTTGTAAATAATTTAATATCCTCACAGGGCATGCCAGATGAGCATGATTTGCCTCCGATGATTCACGACTGAAATGAAGAAAAAAACCTGTGCCTGGTAGAAAAGCCCTCAAACCACGCATCATCGCACCCGCACATTTCGAAGAAAAAAAAAAAATAAAGAAAAAAACGCCGCAGGGCCGGCTGGTTAACAGCAGGATCTTTCTTTGTGACTTTCTAAGGGGCGCAAGGCATTCTCTGACCTTTGAATGGTCCGTGTTTTGTTGCTTCGGTCATCTTATATAATTTAACCAATTACCCTCTTGTGGGAACAAAGCTCCAGAATAAAAGCTTTACCAGAGCATGGGATCGCATTGAGGTGCGATGACTGATTCTGCAGCAAAAAACGTTTTGTACTATGCGTCTCGAAAAGAACCGTTCAGTAGCCTAACGATTAGCCATACCATTTGAATGGCATAATGCTTTGCGAAACGCTCGTAACGTGACGGTATGGAAAACAAAATGTTTCTTTGAACATATTTCGATTGCAATGTATCCTATGCAAAAGGGTTCAAATGATTCATGCGGGGGTGGGCAGAGGATCGTTTGCCGATCCCTGCTGGTGGTGCTCTTGAGTGGTGGCGGCGGCGCTGTGAGCGACGGGTGCACAGTAGGGCGAGAGACCTGCCGCGGCTGTTGCTTTGTGATGCTGCCAATGCGGGCGATAAGCGATCGCCAGTTAGCCTTGGTGTGGAACTTGACATTAAGTGTTCGCATCAGTGCACACTGGCACAAGTAGTCCACGAAAATGGATCGACGAACATGTTAGAATTGTAATAATATGTACAATGACGACTCTGGTGGGATTTTTGTTTGTTTGTGTGCTTATTTTGTTTTAGATCTGGTTATTTTTTGATCAAATAACAATTGCTATGGAGTAGCCGGCACTGTCATTAACATCACAAACATCTCCATTATTTTTATTCATTTATTAACTTAGAAAGAGAGAGACTGGTTGAAATTCCAAGAGCACTCTAAAAAGCATGACACGCAAATTGTCAAACTATATGTTTAAACGATACGGGTTGAAACGCCGAGAACCTGTTTTGAGACGGAGTTTTAATTAAACAATAAGGATTTAAATGAGAGCGGGGTTCAACCGAGAAGGGCATAAATAAGAAAAGGTTAAAGCGCCAAGAGCGTTAGGCGATTGGTTGAAATACACGGTGTTTAAATGAGAAAGGGTCGACACGCGAAGGGTTAGAACGCGAAGGGCATTTTGAGAATGAGTTCAAACGAGAAGGGTTCAAATGAAAATGGATTCAAATGAGACGGGTATAAATGAGAAAGAGGTTGAAACGCGAAAGGTTAAAACGAGAAGGGCGTTTTGCGAGATGGGTTCAAACGAGAAGGGTTCAAATCAGAATGGGTTGTTTCGAGATACACTTACGCACACCAACCGCAAGCAAACGACCACAGGAAACGACCAAAGCTGCAAAATCAAGTAAAGACCATTCAAATTACAACTTCGTTCTCTTAAACAACAGTCGTCCAGTCAGCAAGTTTGGTTCTTATTTGCCAATTGAATTGGCCGGCATCATGTCAAGAAGAAACCTCAACATCCAGGCTATGGCAACGACAGTTTATCCCTCTGTAGAAAATGTTCACTGCGCACGTGCTATTTTAGATAAGCTTCCATAGTGTACGAGGGTGCGTGGATATTTGAGTGAATAATTTTGACCGGTCCTTTCTGGGCGATTCTTCGCCTAAATCACTATGCGTTACGAAAACAAGAGCTGTGATTGCCGATTAGTGTTTCTATGGAAACAAAGAGCCTTGTCCTGAAATTTTCAGGACATTTTAGATATATGATTGCTTATAGGTCGGTTGCAACGTCATTATATATATTGTGAGAACAAGTATTTCCTAAACTATATTTCACAATATTGACAATGTGATTTTATGCACTGTAATTAATACCTTAGTTCAAAGCGGAACTACAATTCAGCTTTTAAGACAGTGACGTAAAGTTCAACCAATTAAGGTTATTTTAGGCGACCTACCTCACTTGGTGACGACCTTTTGATAAAAAAATATATGTTACTGAGGTGAACAAATTAATGTTGATTTCCAAACACGACGTTTTGTATGCTAATCTATTTTCCTGAACTGTTGAGTCAAAATTAAATAACCCAATATTTTTATTTGTACTAATGAAAATAATACTGGATTGTACATTGTACCAGTGGAAAATACTATTCAGCTCTCGATTCACGCGGCCTATTGATTAAACAAGGTGGAAAATATATTCCCACTTAAGCGGTTCAAAGCGGTTCGAGCGGTTTTAAACGTTGTAATTTAATGCAATTAATGCAAAGGTGCAAACGAGCTGGACAATAATGCCAATAAAGATTCCTGGAGAAGGGAAACAAAGGGGACAACGGAGAAACACAAAACTCCAAACACAGCAAAGTGGCTGGCTCGCGACCGAAAAAACAAAAAATCCGTCTGGTCCTGGTATCGAACATGGGACAACTCCATTTCCAGTGGAGCACTCTACCAACTAAGCTAACCAGGGGTTAGACGTCAGTAGAGCAGACAGGTTTATCAGCTGCCACCAGTCTAACACCAACGAGGATGAAACGGCCTTCATTTTAAGGCTGTGATTGTAATGCAATTAAGGCAAAGGTGCAAGCGACACTGGACAATGATAACAAACTGAACTGAACTGAACAGAACAGAACAGACAAGAACTCAACCCAGAACTGATCCGGAACTGAACCGGAACTGAATCAGGTTGAACTGGGACTAGACCGAAAAGCCGTGACCCGTACCCGAACCGTTAAGAATTTCGGTTCGACGCTCTGGTTGACACGTGAAGCGAAAACGTAGCCTTCACGAGACGCTGCGACGCGGCTGATTCTCTTGGGCAAAATTATTTTGGCAGCTGACCAACTGCGGCAGCCGCTGCCGCGAGACTCGGCAGAGCGCATTGAGCTAGGATTAGAAACACTTCTGGCATTGTCATTTGTTCTTCGGCCTTCATATCGGCCAAACCCACAATCACGTCGACTGCAGGGCGTCAATAGAATGCTCCAGTCGCCATGCCCGAGTATCTTAAGGGGGAGGCTGGTCTTTTATTATAAAGTTAAAGAAAAAGTCATTTTTTGAGAAAATAAATTTTCTGATATTTAGCCATTTTCACCCAGCTCTGTACAAAAAAATTATTGCTCCATCTAATTTTCAAATATGAAAAAAAATATCAAGACTTAATTTTTTATGAACATTCAGTAGGAATAACTATACAACTATAGTAGGTTACAAGTCAAGAAAGGTAGCGGCAAATGCCCCTCAAAGGGAATCATATATCCCTCCGCCACCTCCCATCCAATAGCGTCCCATCGTTTCCGTGACGTCGTGGCCGACGCGGGAGAGGTTTTGCCTTGCTTTGAATATTTGCTTTATCTTTCGACCTTGACTTGGCGTTGTGGAAACCGCTGAGAGGAGATTAGAAGTCGTTTTTGTTTCCGATGGAACACAAAAACGGCTTTGAAGATTAGCTTCCCCCTCCGTGGATACAAAGGCCACTTTCGGGGGCTCAGTTTCCTCTCTGGTGAATACAAGGTCGCTTTCTTAAAAAAAAAAAAAAGGGGGCCGGCCGGGGTTTTAGACAAGTTGGCATCACTCTGTAGCCATTATCTATTCATTGAAGCGGAACAGGGGTGTTTCAGGGAACCTTTATTCTTTCGACTGCGGATGGATTTCAAACGGTCGCATCACGATTATGGGAGGAGCTTCTCCTACCTTCTTGACTTGTAACCGACTATAGTGATTTTTTCTCTTCACACTTCTTTCACAAGTACCGATGCCTTACAGGCGCTTTCTGAAACATCTTGGACAATATTAACACGTTTGGTATCATTTTAATCTCGAAGAATGGGAGCTGTGCGGTGACGCTATTTCTATATAGTCTTCCAACTAAAGTGTATTATTCAATTAATTACTTTATAAATAAAGAAAGCATGGCGCCATACTATAATTACAATCGTTTTTAGTAATATCATCTCTTGTGAGATCTATAGTAGCATCACGCACAGATTACACCTTTGTGAATTCAGTTGCATTAGAAAATTTTATAATTAAGGAATAATATTTTAACGACCCGTAAAAATGGTCTAATCAATTAGACCAATCGTCCGTAACTCAGGTTTTTTGTAAAGATATTCAATACCTGATTCATATTTGGAATGGGTGCGAGATGTGTTATCAATTGGTATAATATAAGTATTCTTTCATAGATAAAAAAATTACTCTAAAGCCCCTTAAGCACTTAAATGTCATGCACATGAATATTTAGCGCACTTCATTGCCATCATTTTTCGAGCTTTTTCTAGAGAAACGAGTATACTTAAACATGTACAGAATTCTGATTTAAAATTCCGCGCATTTGTACAGCAACCACTGAAAAATTTGATATGATAGTTCCGCGAATTAGAACAAAATATGGCGAACGTGTGCGCATGTGTTATGCACCACAACTTTTTAATGACCTCCCGCCTAGTAAAAAATCGTATATGTATAAGAAATTTCTGTCTAATAAACGCATTTGATCAAATCAGATACTTAAGAACAAACAA
>JAZHYW010051880.1:0-15027 GCA_037355805.1 Ixodes ricinus
GGGTTGTGATGTTTCTTCCGTCTCGTAACTTCTTCCACAGCACTGACGACAGGGGCACGATCTTTACGTTCAGTGAAGGCGTCGAAAGGCTCTCGAAGTAGAGATGGGTCGCTCAGGAGCGAGCCGGATCTTCTGAGCTGCTCTTTTTAAAGAGCGAGTGAGCCCCGGCTCAGTAAAAGTGAGCGGCGGTTCTTTTGGGAGCCGCTCACTTCAGGAGGTTCTCTCTCGATAGTCAGCCGTGCCGAGTCCCGAGTCAGAGCCGGGTCAGGGCTCGGCCGCTGGGCATTGGCCGGGTTTTTTGCCGGGTGCGATTTACACGCCATCTATTAGTAGTGCGGGAAAGCAACTCCATTCCGTTCCTCCTGCCATGACGACGAAAACATCCTTTTTGTTCAAAAAACTGGCACCTTCCTGCTACGGCCGTAACTGAATGGGGCTTTGGCGCTAATACTTCAAATTATTTCGACATTAATTTTGTATTGATGCGCATGTATATAACTGAATAAAGTTGAAAGAAAATTCACGATATTTGTACTTCTTTTTCCTAAAGTGAATTTTGAAGCACCACAAAAACAGAAAAGCTAAAGTAATGCCGATGAAGTTTTTTTCTTGAACAATACATTGCATTCTGTCTTTTAGAGTATCATAGGCATTCTATCCCCAATATCATTAAATAAAGGGTCATTACAATCTGAAACTCGCCCCTTCAAAATAAGAAATCGCTAAATTTATTCTCCGTACACACTGGAAGTACCTATAACACGGCTATATACTAATGCATATTTTTTTAACACCAAATAACTAGACTGCATAGCACAGGTTGCAGTGTAACCTGTGCTATGCAGTCTAGTTATATGGCCTTGAAAAAAAGGATATATGCATGAGTGGAATAACAGTGTTAGAAGTAGTTCACTGCTACCTTCGAAGCGCCGCACCAGCACACGATGCACGATCGGCGAGAATCGTAAGACATCGTTCGAACGGCACTGGTCAACGAACGGCGCCATCCGTGGACCCGGCCAACCGGCTACGAAAGTACGGGCATGGCTCAGTGAACGAGAGAGAGCATTTTCTCTCTCCGAAAGAACCGCGGCTCACTCGTTCTTGAATGAGTGGCTGAAAAAGATCCGGCTCGTTCCTCAGCGACCCAGTCACCGAAGTGAGCCGGTGAGCCGTTCAAATGTGCCGGTTCATTTCAATGAGCTGGAGCCGTTCCGAGCCGCTCACTGAAGTGAGTCGTTTTGTCAATCTCTACCTCCAAGTGCGATACACCGGAAAACGTGGTGCGGCTGGTGCCGGAACTGCATAACTTCGAGCTTTGACATGGCGTGGCGCCACCTTCGTGTAGGGCTTGGTGCGCATTCATGTAAACGTTTCTGCGTCGGCTTCGTTCGAAGAACGTGTGGAGTCGATGCGCTAAAGTCGCTTTCATGTAAACGAGGCTATTGAGAGTGTCAGTAGCAAGTTGATCGAAAACCCCGAACGCGATACCAACGTCCGCCGCCATTGGGACAGCGCACGGTAACGGTGTCGTCCCTGTCGCAGTCGTGGTGGCGTCTTTCGGCGTTTCCTGTTTTCTTTTCTCTCGCTCATTGGATGAGTTTTTGAAGCCGGACGAACGAAGAGGCACAATAAACAGGGTACTGAGAGACCATCTCCTTGATCCGCACTCTGAGCTGCTCAAGAAGATAGGTAGTAAGCTGGGCTAGTTTGTATGTATTAAACGTGATGATAGACCGCGCACAAATATACAGAACCTTACCTCGTGTGCTCTTTCTATTTGTGCGCGATCTATCATCATGTCCAAAAGATAGGTTCCACACATGTGAAGGGAAGCCGACAACGAGAGTCCGCTCGTTGCTGTCCCCTGAAACAAAATGGCCAAGCGGCTTCCCCGACGCATATATCCTGACGCTTCACGTGATCTCGCCCCCAGACCAATTAAAACGATTTTGATGGGTGCCGTGCTTTCATGGGGAAAGATTCGACTGGCATCCCATGCCTCTCAAAAATATATGACGGGTATCTTACATTCTTTAGAAATTATTGAAGGGAACGTCAAACCCATTGGAAAACGTTAATGCACATTTAAAACTTTTCAAAGGAGTTTGAAGAGTACGTCAAAACACTTCAGAAATCTTGACGTTTTTTTTATTGGGTAGTCAAATTTTCCGAACGTCAAGTGATTTGCAGCTGTTGGGACGCCCACCTACCGTTTTTCTTGGTAATGAGGATTTGAGGGGAACATCGGAGAGGAACCTGAACAAGGACATCTGCCAAAAAGCCTTGCATGCAATGCTGCGCGCGTTGCAATACGGGACCTTTTTGACCATGAAATTGGCTGGCAAAGTATCGATTTCGATGTCCACGTTAACGAAGTACTGCATCTCAGCACCGCATGAAGATAAGTCAGCGCTCGCTTGCAATGCACCGATTTACCTTCGTGAAAGCCTACACTCTAAGAAAAAATGGAGGAAAAGGTAGCAACGGCGCGTCTTCCTCCCTTCTACTGGCGCGCCCCCAAGCGGACACGAGAAAAAGGGAGGAACGAAACGTTTTTCTCCTTCTCCAGGCAGACGGGAGAAAGCTTTCGCCCTCCCGACTTATATTCTTTCGGTTTCGTTTTTCGAGCACGTCGCGCACGTTGTTTAAGAAAAGTTGTTGAGTTGATTGAGCTTCAGCGGCAACGAAGGCCGCCGTTAATTCCGTCTTCTAGTCCAAACGTGCAGAACATTTCGGTTGCATTGATGTTTTTATCACTAATTTTATCAAACGAGCAAACGAAGCCGCTAGAAACAGCGAAGTTCCGGAGCAGTGCCAGCAGAGCTACGTACACTGGGTAAGATCGCCGTCCCGTCTCCGGATTGCGGAACCCACGCCAGCCCACGCGGAACTACTAGTAGCGGAACCACGCGGATCTGTGTCGACGTTTTCGACGTTATGGAAATCGCAGGAACTGCGTCCAAGACCGGCAGGTTTTGCTGCCGGCTGCCTGGGTGCCTTCCGTGCTGAGTTCGGTTCTGTTTTCCGATGCCGAGTGCCAACCGGCAATCAACGTGGCTTTGTATTTCTGCGTGTCAGCAACATAGCAGCAACATCGTGATGGCAGTGTTGTGCGTTGTGAACAGAAGACTGGAATTATCGCCGATGTGACCGTGTGTTCGCGTATCAGTGGTGTAACAACAAGATGAGATGACGTAAACTGTCGGGCATTGATGCCGCTGGCCGAGCCGTGATCGGAGGGGGCGGGGTGTCGCAGGTTGACATTCCGCTTTACATTAAAGAGTTTAAGACCACTTGAGGGATTAGGTGCAATCGGTCGACGTGCGGATAGTCATGTTGGAACGCTGGTCTGAACAGTAAGCTCCTATCGTACTGTGGCCAATGTGACTGTCGGTTGTCTCCTCCCCGAGAGCGATTGCGCTCTGTGGAAAGGACTGAAAAGTACGAAATTATGACGGAAAGCACGTATATATACAGTGTGGAATTTCAGCATTAAAAAAAATAGTAGGTAAAATCGAAAAAAAAAGCTACCCTTTATTTTGCTGGTTAAATATACTACAGTTCCTGGAGAAACTGCCCTCCAAGTGGCGCGCTGGGATGAGCGCTAGAAGTTTTCGAGCTCGCCACGGTGTAGCTCCGTACACTTAACACCTGCCGCAAGTCGCGGCTTTGACTGCATTCAAGTTGATCGAAAAGCGATTTCTCTGCCCGTGAAGCATCACTTCCAGCTGAGTGAATATCCGCTCTACAGAGATTAATTCAAGACGGCAATTGAAGCCGTGCGCGAACAGCACAAATAGAAAAACAAACTACAATAGAAATACCGGCTACGACGTGCCGTGCGGGGAAACAAACTCATGGCTTCGAGCCGCATTGGAGCGGCTTGATTTATTGGCTTTCAAATAATTACGGCATGATCGAGCGTTTACTTCTTAATAAGAGATTCATCCCCTGAGCCATTCGAAATATTCTCAGTGGTATTACATTGCTGGGAAAAGATCAACATGCTGGGAATATTTTTTATTGCTTAGGGAGTCACCGAAAAGTTCCGTACGTTCAAAACGACCAGTATAAAAGACGGAAACGCAGAGCTCGGGTGTAGTGTTCGGGTTAGTGTGCCGTTGTGTTGACGTTTGTATGTGCCATGTGTGTGTATGTCAATGTATGTTCACCTGATGCTTGTAGTATGCGTAATGTGTGTATAGTAGAGGATCCGAAAGCGCAAAGATAGCCTGAGCAAAATAAAAAAAATATTTTTTGTAGAACATGAATTGGGCGGTACCTAGCGCCGCCTAGCTTAGCTGCTTGCAATTACTCTGTTTGACCCTGCCATCTGGTGGCAAGCGATTTAACCTTCTTTCACGCTACGCGGTAAACAGCGGCTTCGAGTTTGTTCTTTTGAGAGCGGCTTTTGGTTTCGCGGATTGGTTTGCCATTCCTCCGTGATGTGCGGTTGGCGAAAGAATTGTGACTCGAGGAACAGCAAAGGTAAGACGTGAAGTGCGCGAAGTAACTGGTTATCGGTTGTCTCCGTTTAACATCGCAGTGCTGAGGACGAGAAGACTAAGTAGCTGCTTTCGAAACGCAAGTTTCTGTACCTGCGGGGGAACCTGGCTTCGGAAATAAACACAGTTCGCGGAAAGCTCGTGTTACGCTTTTATTTGCTGCTCCTTTCGTCCCGTACAAGAGACGTAGCGTCCTCGTTAAGCCTTATTGAGCTCGATTTGCTCGATTCAGGGCCGCCATAATGAGATGCAGGCGACGGAGGAACTATTTGCTCCCCTGCTTCAGGGACGAAGGTTTCTCCCTTTCTGAAGGAACATAGGTTACAAGACCGTTCCTCCCCTAAGGGAGGACTATCCATACCCTTTTTCTAAGAGTGTAGTCAAAACACGGACCTCCAACGACCCTAAGAAACGGCCTAGACTTAGTGTAATGTATGCGCCAAGGCGTGCTGAAGACGACGAAGAGCAAGGGGCCGAGATCGGTGCTCGTGCTCGGACTCGTGCTGCCCGGCATTCGGGGAATCCGCTGGCTGTCTCCCAGCATGTACTGTTCCGGACTAAACCTGTAAATAGCTTGTATATAAATGTACATAACAAATTTGGCGACGAGGAAATCGGCAACAGCGGGCGATACTGCGACCATCTCAGCATGGTTGACAAGACACCGCTTACTTTCGAAGCTTTCAATGCAGGTGAGCCAGAAACATGGCCTTTGTACCAGCAACGGTTGGAATTCTTTTCGAGGCGATGGAATGCTACACCCAAGCTGAAGCGAGCAGTTTTCTGCAGCGTCTGCGGTGCCGAGACATATGCAATCTTGCATTCTCTCTGCGCACCCAAGACTCCACCCGAGACGGACTTCTCCGACATCGTTATGAAGTTGGGGAACCACTTCGCACCGAAGCCCTCGGAGATCGTGGAGCGTTTCAAGTTCCACAAGCGGACTCAGCGTAGCGATGAGACAATTGCTACATTTATTGCGGAGCTATCGCAGTCACCTGCAATTTCGGAGACACGCTCAACAGCAGCTTGTGCGACCAGATCGTGTGGGGGTGAAGGATGAAGCTTTGCAACGACGTCTGCTCAGTGAAGCCGAACTTACACTGGCTCAAGCAGAGAAGATGGCCATCGCAGCGGAATGTGCAAAACACGATGCTGCGGAGATCCGAACCACGTCCCAAGACGTCAGCCAAGTCCACAGCGTGGCTAAAGACGGACCTGGACCGTCAACGCCTACCCAACGCTTAACGGACACATGCAAAAAACAAACAACATTTTTTTTTTAAGATAGCCTGAGATGGAAAGAAGTATGCATTTATAAGAACAACCAGCTGTTACAAAGAAGAAAAAAATTTTTTAGCGCTAGCATTTACTGCGCAAAGCTGATCTGTGGATGGTAACGCTACCGAGACATAGAGCTGCCGCTGGTCACGTGGTAGACCTGTGCGTCGCCGCCGCCGCACGCTGAGCGTTTTGCGCCGCCGCGTCAACGCGTTTCTCCACGCCAGCCGTCGCCGCCGCCGCACAAGTTCAGTCTGCTTCATGGCAGCCGCCGCCAGTCATCTGAATGGCGCACAGGTCTATCACGTCTGCTCGCGCTTTCTTCAAAAGCTTCATTTGCGTGTGACACAAGTGTCACTGATCAATCCTTGTTTTTTGTTGCACTTCAAACGAAGCATCGAATAAGTAACTTTTCGAGACCATAGGATAGCTTCCGAAAGAACGCAAGTACCACGTGACAAATAGAGGCCAGTCACGTGATAAATATGGGCCACTTTTCCGCGGCGCCTGTGGCCGCCAACTAGAAATTCGTATAGCGCCGTAAATATAGCTCGAAAAAATATTTTTCGTTGTAAATTCGTTTTATGACTTCCTTTTCCCAACCCGGCTGTTAAAAAGAAAAGTTTTTTTTTCGTTTTATGTGTCCTTTAACGAGGCCTACAACAAAACAAACGGGGTTTTCCTGTTTCCGGTGTAACGGGGCACATCAGCCAGAGGACTGCCACTTCAAGAACGCCACTTGCCATTTTTGTGGCCGCAAGGGGCATATCGTCCAAGCCTGTCTCCAAAAGAAGGCAAAGAAAAAACCGTTTTCGGGGCAAGGACAAGGAAGAGCACAAGCTGATCTGCTGGACGGTAATGCTACCGAAACATACGAGCTATGTAACCTCTCGTCTAATGAGCCCTCCATCCTCGTGGACATCAGGATCAATGGACAGCCAACAATGATGGAAGTCGACTCCGGATGCATGTTCTCTGTCATCAGCAAAAGAACAATGGCACGACTTCGCATTCCGAAGCAAAGGCTCCAACCATCCACTGTTGCGCTGAGAACCTACACAAAAGAACCTGTAACCGTTCTCGGAAAAGTACACGTCCTGGTACGACACAAAGAAAAGTCCGCAACTCTGCCACTCCTAGTGGTCAAGGGAGAATATACAAGCCTTCTTGGACGAGACTGGTTCAAGCCTCTAGGAATCGGACTCACTGGTGTCCATCTGCTCGAGACTGCCCAACAAGGTAGCGGAATCCTGGAGGAGTTCAAGGATATCTTCGACACAGGCCTGGGGAAGAGCCGGGGACCACCTATTCGTGTAGAGGTCGACACCTCTGCGACACCAAGGTTTTGCAAGGCAAGACAAGTTCCTTATGCTATGCGACCCAAGGTGGAGGAGGAACTCGAGAAGCTTGTTAGGCAAGGAATCCTTGAACCTGTGAAGCACTCAAGCTGGGCTACACCAATTGTTCCAGTATTGAAGAAGAACGGAGAATTGCGAATTTGCGGTGACTACAAGAGCACCGTTAACAAGGCAGTGAAGTGGGAATCCTACCCATTGCCAACACCAGAGCAACTCCTCAGCAACTTGGCTGGATGCTGCCACTTCACACAGCTTGACCTTGCACAAGCCTACCAGCAGTTGACTGTCGATGATGAGTCAGCTAGACTTTTCACAATCACGATGCACAAGGGACTTTTTAAAGTCAACCGACTACCATTTGGAGTATCCGTCTCAGTAGCTATCTTCCAGCGCTACATGGAGAAGCTACTTGCTGGAATGGAAGGTGTACTGATCTTCCTAGATGACATCCTTATCGGCGGCAAGTCTAAAGACCAGCATGACAAACGATTGCAAGAAGTTTTGCAACGACTCCAAGACGATGGGCTCCGCCTTAACAGGGAAAAATGTGCATTCAACGTAAGCCAAGTTGTCTTCTTGGGATTCAAGGTCGACAAAGATGGAGTCCGACCTACCGAAGACAAAGTCAGAGCAATACATGAAGCTCCTGAGCCGAAGAACAAGCAGGAATTACAGGCATTCCTCGGCCTACTTAATTTCTACCATCGCTTTCTTAAAGGAGCTGCCCACACCCTGGAGCCACTGCACAGACAGCTTGACAAAGGTGCGAGCTGGACATGGACTGTCCGTGAAGCGGAAGCTTATCGTAAGGCAAAGGAGCTGCTCAAGTCAACAGCTGTTCTTGCGCACTACGATGTCAACAAGCCCTTAATTTTGACTTGCGACGCTTCTCCTTACGGTTTGGGAGCTGTCCTGAGCCACGTGTCCGCGACTGGAGAAGAATCACCAATAGCTTACGGGTCCAGAACCCTAAGCAAGGCGGAGCGGAATTATTCGCAAACAGATCGTGAGGCTCTGGTGGTCATATATGGTGTTAAGAAGTTTCACCAATACATTTATGGTCGACCGGTTACTATCATCACAGATCACAAGCCTCTACTTGGGTTACTAAACCCCCACAAGGAAATTCCAGCTATGGTGTCTCCAAGAGTCCTGAGGTGGAGCTTGATGCTTGCTGCATACCACTACGAATTGCAGTACCGTCCTGGCAGCAAATTGGGTAACGCTGATGCCCTCAGCCGGCTGCCTCTCCCAGCCCCACAGTTGGAACACGTTCCTGTGGCCGACGTTTGGATGCTAGAGACCGCTCCAGAACAACCTTGGAATGCAGAAAAAATTGCAGCATCCACGAGAAGGGATACCATACTTGCGCGTGTCCAGCGCTGGATTATGCAAGGGTGGCCAGATGACAAGCAACCTGACGAGTTTAAACCCTATGTAACAAGGAGAGATGAATTATCAGCTTACAAAGGATGCATCCTTTGGGGAAGCAGACTTGTGATACCCAAGGTGGCACAAGGCACCGTACTTGACGTTCTGCACACAGCCCATCCAGGCATTGTAAGGATGAAAGCATTGGCACGAAGTACAGTCTGGTGGCCTGGAATCGACCACGACATCGAAGATAAAGCGGCATGCTGTTCCGCGTGCCAAGAGAGCAGGCCGTCGATGCCACGGGCCCCAGTGCATCCCTGGGAGACGACTCAACATCCCTGGTCACGGCTACACGTTGATTTTGCTGGGCCATTCAAAGGAAAAGTTTTTCTGATAGTGGTTGACTCATTTTCGAAATGGCTAGAAGTATTTATCATGAATTCAATGTCGTCCTCAGCAGTCATTCAGAAACTAAGGATGCTATTCGCCACGCATGGAGTGCCGGACGTAATTGTAAGTGACAATGGCACGGCTTTTGTTTCAACCGAATTTACTGAATTCGTCAACCGCAACCAGATCCGACACGTCGCCGTAGCACCTTACCACCCTTCATCGAATGGCCAGGCGGAAAGGATGGTAAGAGAGACAAAGGAGGCACTCACTCACATGGATTCAGGCGACGTAAATGTCGATTTGGCACGTTTTCTTTTCCGTCAGCACACACTGCCACATTCTACGACGGGCAGGAGTCCTGCGGAACTTCTAATGAATCGACGACTAAAGACTGCATTGGACCACTTGCACCCTGACTCACAGTTCCATTCATCATGGAAACAAGAAGACAAGTTTCTTCAGGAAGGGAAGAAGGCGCGTACATTTTGCGTAGGAGAAGATGTCTACGCAAGAAATTACTTGTCTGGCGCCAAATGGTTGCCTGGAGTAGTCACAGCTGTGACTGGTCCATTGTCCTACCGCATTGAGACTGAAGATGGACGAACCTGGCGTCGTCATGTTGACCAGCTGCGCAGAAGGTCGGCTGCAGGACCAGAAGGGAAGTCTTTATTAGACTTAAGTTTCGCCCCTCCATCTGGAGTAGTTCCTGAGGAACCGGACGCCGACGCTGATGCTACACTCGAGGATCAACCAAATGATCCGCCATCAGAATTGCCCAGGGCGTCATCCAGGCCCTGCAGACTCACACGCCGTCCTGCCTACCTAGAGGACTATGTGTCTTAGTCTAGTAGGGAGGAGTGTAATGTATGCGCCAAGGCGTGCTGAAGACGACGAAGAGCAAGGGGCCGAGATCGGTGCTCGTGCTCGGACTCGTGCTGCCCGGCATTCGGGGAATCCGCTGGCTGTCTCCCAGCATGTACTGTTCCGGACTAAACCTGTAAATAGCTTGTATATAAATGTACATAACACTTAGCGAGGAGTAGGGATTAAGGCCGGCTGCGTCCCATACCTTTCTGGCTGCCTGGCTACCATTCCAGAACGCAGCATGATCTTCCCTTCCGGATCACCCATTATTTTAAGAAGCCCATTGAGAGGAGAATGAAATAGGATGGCTGGCCCTTACGTTTTAGAGCGCAGCTCTTAGGCGCCCGTTTCCAGCTTGAGCGGCGTCGCCGTCGGCGTCGGCGTCGGCGTCGATCGTGGCTCGCGCGGTGCATCATGGGAAATATCCCATAATGCACCGCCCGGAAAGAAGGAGGGAGGAGGAGGGGGAGGAGAGAGGAGGAGGGGGAGGAGGAAGGAGGAGGGAATGAGGAGGAGTGAGAGGGAGGGAGGAGGAAGGGGAGGGAGGAAGGGGGAAGGAAGGGGAGGATGAAGGAGAAGCGTAGGAGATGGAGGAGGAAGAGGGGGAGGGAGGTGTAGGAGGGGAGGATAAAAGAGGAGGGGGAGGACGAGGGGGAAAAGGAATGGGAGGAGGAAGGAGGAGGGGGGAGAAAAAGGATGAAGGGGAGGAGGGAGGAGGAGGATGGGAGGAGGGAGGAGGAGTATTTGGTAGGATGAGGAGTTGAGGAGGAGGAGGAGGAGTCTACCCTCCCTCAGTACCCTTCCCTCCTCCTCCTAAAGAGCTGCGCTCTAGTTCGGCGTTACAGGGAGTTGTAAACGGCTTTCATTTTTTCATGTGCCTTCGCGATCTTGCTTACACGCGCCCAAACTCTGGCACCTCGGGAGCAACAAAAAACGTTCCCCAGCATTTAATCCGTATTGGCAGGCAACACCTACATTAAAAGTCACATATTCGGAAATGCACGCACTTTATTTGGCCGTGATGGAATGTCGTTAAGTTAAGCTTTCAAACCGAAACCTAAACTTTTATCGAGGGGTGCCCAAGATGCTTTGCAAAGCCTAACGTCTCTAGGATCGCTTCGATTTTCCAAGACGCATATTGAAACGAGGAGACAAGACAAAAAGAGGACAAAAAATAAAAATAAATAAATAGGTCTTTTTAAGGGTTGATTTTACAATAGTTTTATCAACGAGACAACAAGCCCAGCGTGCCTAGGACCAGCTTAGACCGGGCCAACGGAAGAGCCCTCAGTAATTCTACCAAAGGCAGTCACGCCGGCGGGTAATGCAGCTTCTATTCAGGGAATGCAGCTTCTGTTCCGGGAACTAGAACAACGTATCACTGGTGCTCAAACGAAACTGACCCAAGTAATGCAAGGACTACCATTCGCTCCGATACAAGATCCTTTGATAGGAGAACGCCTAGATATTCTGACCGAAAGTATTCAGCATGTTTAGCCGGTGAAGTACTTCACCGTAGTACTTCAACCACTGGGTGAAGTATACGGATTGCAATCTGTTCCTGAAACTCTCTACCCCAAACATTGAAGCTTAAATCTCAATCCTTCGAGACAACAGTCGACATGGACGCCTGCCTTACCAAGTTTGAGTTCATTCTGGGGGCCAATGGTTGGGATGCATTCCCTAAAACCCAAACCCTAGCCTCTCAGCTACAAGGGCAACTTCTGGGAGTGTTCTTAGGCTTGTCGTCGGATTTCGGACTGAACTTTTTTGCACTGGTGAGAGCTTTACCTGCCTGGTTGAAAGCTCGACCACTTTTAACACCTCCATTATGCTTACGTGTTTCTTGTTTTCGGTAAATACCGATAAACCCTGGAAATTAACCTGCGAGCTGGTTTTCTCAAAGTTTGGGAATACCGAAAAGCTCCAATCGGAGCCGAAACTGAATTGAAAAAACCAAGATTCACCGAAAGAAGAGCTTTATCTACGGCCGTTTTTGTTTTCAACAGAAACATAGCCCACACTAAAGTGACCGCGAGGCCGGTTCTCCTTTCGGAACCTCATCTATTATCTCGTTTCTTTTCTTTTTTTCTTTTTTTTTTTTTTTTTTGTCCTGAGACGTTTTTTGGCTAGTTGCTACGGATAGCCGCATCTCGTTAAGCCGTGGCCTGTGACGTACATGACATGACGTCACGTTATCCATACACTAATTCAGATTCCCCGCTAAATTTAGCGGGAAATTTACGTCACGTGACCTACACACCAATTCAATTTCGCCCGTTAAATTTAGTGAGGAAATAGCCGTCACGCGACCTGATTCACATGACCGATATGCCAATCTAGTTTCTCAGCCAAATTGAACGGGAAAATTAACGTCACTTCACCTATACAAAAATTCATTTTCCAGCTAAATTTAGCGAGAAGAGTGACGTCACGTGACCTAATGTCACGTGACCTATACACCAATTCTGTTTCCCCGCCAAATTTAGCGGGAAATTTACATTACGTGACACCGATTCCATATTGGTTCAACCGCGAGGTGAGCTGCTTCCAGTAGACTTATTCAGATAGCGAATTCTGTCACGCAGCACGCTAGTTCGCCCCGAAGAAGCGGCGAGTCTAGAATAAGTCCGATTAGTGGCAGATTCCAGGAACTGCTACAAGTACGCATGAACATAAACGCTCACATTCACGCATGAACGCGTGAACGTAGGCGTCATAGCTGAGCAGCCCCGACGATCTGTTAAACGATCATTCGAGACTACAACCGAAGACCAGCAGCAGCTTGAATAGAGACCAGAGGTTGAAGACCAGCGTCGAGATCCAAGACGACAAGTCTAGTGGGCCAGACGAGTAGCTAAACGATATTCCGAAAATGCAACCGAAGACCAGCAAGAAGTTGAACAGAGGCGCGAGGTTGAAGACAAACGACTTTAGCGAAGACAGCAGGTCCAGCAGGCCAGACGCGCAGCTCAACGTGAAGCCAGGGTTAACCAACACATGACGTTCTGAGGACTCTTAGATACGACCAAGGCGGACAGATACTTAAAGAAGCAAGCTATAGGCGACCCGTTTGGCATCTCGTGTAGCGTACGTGATGGACTTTGCTTGAAGTCGGACGCATCCGATGTTGGCGACGCGATGCAGAAGATACCGACGAAGAGTTCCCAAATCAAAACACTACAAGCTTTGTGGTGTGCTCGATGGGCAAACCATAAACTTCTACTAGCAAAGCTGTCCACACTGTCTCTTGACTCTTCCATTCTAGCCTGGATCGAAGGCTTTCTCACCTCTCGAAGCCAGCATGTGCAAATTAACAACTGCCGTTCCCGAAGCGCTCCTGTAACCTCCGGTATACCGCAAGGATCTGTTCTTGGACCCCTACTTTTTCTCGTGTATATTAATGACCTCCCTCTTTCATTGTCTTCTAACGCTCGTCTATTTGCTGATGACTGCGTAGTCTACAGAGCCATATCTAACACAGATGACTTGCGTAACCTACAGGCTGATCTAGACCGAATTAACGATTGGTGTTCAAAGTGGCAGATGCTACTAAATACATCAAAATCCAAATGCCTCTCTTTCTATCGAACTCGTCAACATTTTCACTCTTCCTACTCTGTTGGTAATCTTAATATTGATTCCGTGTCGACTTACAAGTATCTTGGCGTTCACTTCACTCACGACCTTTCTTGGAAAACCCATATTAATACTATCATTTCCGACTCAAACCGCACTCTTGGTCTCTTGCGCCGTAATCTTCGTCTCGCGTCCTCATCTGTGAAGCGACTTGCATACGTCACATTGGTACGTCCGAAACTAGAATATGCATCGTCAGTCTGGGACCCCCATCTTAAATACCTTGTATCCGACTTAGAATCAGTTCAAACTCGTGCCACTCGCTTTATAACGTCTCAATACTCTAGGTTTGTTAGTGTTACTGAACTTAAACAAAATTTATCATTAACCCCTTTGTGTTCACGCAGGCGCATCGCTAAATTATGTCTTTTCTACAGGTTTTACTTCGACGATCATCTACACAATTCATTCATCTTGCCACCTCATCGCATATCACCTCGCATTGACCACCATGCAAAAGTTGGCCTTTTTTTCACTCGAAATACAGCATTCCTTAAATCTTTTTTCCCGGCGACATCTGTGGACTGGAACGGCCTGCCCGAAGCCATCGTCTCTGCTCAAGACATCGATTCGTTCCGCCAAATGTTAACCTCGCTATTTTGTTAACCCACTCCCTTATGTAATACCCTGACTCAGGGTTCTTAAGGTATTTGAATAAATAAATAAATAAATATGGTAAAGGGTATGTATGACAAGAAAGAAGTTTTGTGGACCTGGTTGAAGTTCCTGTGCAACCGCACGTTGTAGAAGTACCATGGGATTGAACTACCATCCGAAGCAGTGGTTGACGAGTTTATCCAGCAACTAGAAGCGGAAGCTAAAGAGGATGTAGCTGATGAAGATGAAGCCAGTGTTGGGAAGTACTTTAAGTACATTGTACTTAAAGTACTACTTCAAGTAGATTTAGGAAGCTTGTACTTTACTGAAGTACATTCTCTGAGTATGTACTTGTACTTTACTTGAAGTACATTCTCTGAGTATGTACTTGTACTTTACTTAAAGTACTTTTTTCTGGTAATTTCCAAAGAAAGTACAATTCCCGACTTCAAAGTACAATCCCCAGTTTGGTTTTGGTAAATTTGTATCGCGAAATGATGCTTTGTCAATTCCGGAGAAATACTGGGAGTGATATTCTGCACTCAGCAGACGACGCATCGCTCGGCTTGTTCTGGGGGTGGCTTTCCGGTAGCATTTTTAACTCTCGCTACATCTCGGTGTTTCAGTGCAGGTGAGGAGGTTTAAAATATTATGAGGGCAAAATTAATCATAATACAGCACCTGAAACTGTGGTGGGGAACAACTAAAGTTTCAAGTCGAAGGAAAAGACAAAAGAGAATGTCTGAAAACATTGTGACGTTCTCCTCTGTTCTCTTTCCTTCGACTTGAAAGTTTCTAAATATTTCCACACCTCAATCTCAGGTATAACATTATGATTATTTATCACCAGCTCGCTTGCGTCATGGCTCTAAATGACGCAAGCGAGCTGTCACTGACGTCATGCTCCAGTGCAAGCGGCGCCAAATTCAGGAGAGGGACTTCTGAATTTAGCTCAATTCCTGAAAATATCTCCTCTGTGGCCACTTGACTTTATCAAATACTCGCCGCTGTTC
>JAZHYW010051881.1:0-25186 GCA_037355805.1 Ixodes ricinus
CCTGCGTTGTTTTGAAAGGAACCAGACAAAAACCTGCCTTTTCGTCAAAACGCCGCGCCTGGGACTGTACAAAAAGAGTCAAGAAAGGTTTGAAGGTCACTTTTCACGTGCTCGGTTCGTCCGAGAATCTGGATATGTGCCGTGAAAAGGGAAAAGCAGACACCGTCGGACAACGATTGCTTGGGCGGGAAGCACTTTGGGTTGAATTCGCGGATACTTGTGGTCATCAGATTTATTTGTTTTGTTCGAACATGAACGCCAGAAAACCGTCAACTTGTGCGGACCACCTGCGGACTACGTTCAGTGCGTCTTCAAGTTCAAACGGCCGCCTGATTGTTCGAACTGTCTTCTGCTCTTTCAAACGTTTCTGCTTGTCGTCTGCTCTCTTAGACGACGCCGGTCCGTAGACCAAATGTTGGCCCGGTACTTGCGATAAGAAGTAAGTGCAGGTCTCAAAAGACTTAAATTTGAAGGTTGGTAAGCAGGCTCGATGAAAACAACAGATACAAGGAGATGTTGATCATTGTTACCAGTGACCCTCACCGACTTGTTATGCCTAATTCAGTTGGTCCGATTCTGCTTGCGATTTTCAGTATCGACGTCGACCATCTCAGCTACGGTTCACGCTTTTGCAGCCCGAGCGGCGTCGCGACTGAAAATTCCGAGCGAAATCTCATCATGCGAATCAGGCTTTAGCGTACATTCTGCGGCGTCCACGCGGAATGAATCGCCACATGTCACATTATTCACGCGAAGTTTTGCGGTGTAACGAGCCTCGGTAATTTGGCTGACGCCGCTCAAGATAGTCAGACATCGCCAGGAAGACGTAGAACCATAGAGTTATTACAATAAACGCTAGAGGCTCAGCTGGCGCTAGTGTCTACGGGACTTCCGGTTGCAAATTGAAGCAGACAGCATGCAGTCTACATTTGCAGCCTCCCTGTGTATTCCTATGGGAAAACGCGCGTGAATTTTGTCTCTTCGCCGGAAAATAACATGAATAACTTTTGTCATATCGGTTGTAACGGATAGTATGTACCTTTATTGGTATTGTGAAAGTGTAATTGCTTTAGTTACAGCATTTTTCTTTACCACTGAGCGATGTTAAACTTCGCTCTATTTCAGGCCCAAACCCTTGTTTCCAGGAAGGTATGTGAAAACGAGCGACGGTTCTAAGCAAACTAACGATCGAAAGGAATGTACTGTGTGTTCAGGTTCGCTAGCATTTCCGTGGTGCTTATATATTGCTAATATGCCCGTCCTGTCATTGGATGAAAATGACTCCGTCGTGCGCATCTTTACGATCGGTTAAAGAAACATTCCAACGCAAAAAATAAAGCACGTGAGCTACGAAAGGTATGTCTTTTTTTATTTCCCATGTCGGGCAGTTTTTATCGGGCACCTGCTCTCTGGCTCCCTTATTTGCAAAGATTTGGAGCGTGCGGGTGATGCTTTGAACCATTTGAACCCAGAACAAGCATCTTCGCAGTACTTATTTATTGCAAATCTGACTATATTCCGTGACTTTAATTTATTTTGATCGTCTGCAAGCACAAGGAGTTACTTATCCAGTGTTACTGCGTAGTTCTTGCCGTCTCTCTCGGTTTTCTACATGTCCTTCGTTCGTTTGGCACGTATATCCCCCATGTTGGAAAGCGTCGACGCCGTGTTCGCGCTAACAGTGTCCGACAGTGCACAAAAATACACGTACGAAGCCGTTTTAGCACCGTTTTTAATGCGATGAATTTGAAAGAAAAACGCCGTAACTGACCATTTATTTCGTCTGCATGTCTGAGAAATGTTCCAATGTGCCTAGTACGTACAAATTATTCATGATATTTGCTCTTATAATCGAGCGCAGAGAGAAAATGCACTCGCTTTTTCCCATAGGAATACATTACCGGAAGTCAAATTTAGACTGCTTGCTGTCTGCTTCAAAATGCAACAGCACACTAGCGCCAGCTGAGCCTCTAGCGTTTATTGTAATAACTCTATGCGTAGAACCAACAATTCGAACGCGAAAAAGTGCAGGGGACTCACACTGACGCGGACAACATCGCATTTCAATGGTGTGTTTATGGGCGACGGCGAGCTTCTTGCCCACACCCCCAACGCGCATGCGCGGCGCCGGTGGCGTCCGCTAGGGGCGCTCCGGTTTGTTTGTAAACATGAGTTGGTGTATATCAGAAACGGAGTTTCCATCTCCATGACGGGTGAGATCCAGCCAAAAGGTTAAATAAAATTGATCGTTTTTTTCTTGAAGGCATTGGAAGGAGACAGAAATAAAGGGAGGGGGGAGGTAGGTTTTTGGGAAGGTCGGGGATAAGTTAGTACAAAACGAGCGTGTTGGTAACAGTAATTAAACATAAGGAAGTACATAGAAGGAGGGACGAACGGATAGCGGCACAAACTTTAAGGCTTTGAGATTACTTGGCGGCGCATTTTGGCTTACCGTGTGGGCTTCCACATGTGTTTTCGAGGTTTCTGTTTACGTCGGCAACTGTAAAGGGGGGGGGGGGACGGGAAGGGGGTATATCTGAGTGGTGTGCTTGTGTACGATTCGGCGGTGGGGGGCAAGGAAGCGTTGCGAGGAAGTGGGGGATTAGCAGTGGTGGCAGTGGCGGGTGATAAGTCAACTGCGTGGACGTTCTTATGGACGCGGTGGCGCCTAGCGCGTGTGCCTGTATGTGTGTGCGAGGAGGGCTGCTGACGTGGACTGGACGGGAGGAAGTGGCTTGACCTTCGGGACTGTGGATGTCGGTTGGGGCACCGGGGGGGGGGGGGGGGGCTCGCCTTTTCAAACGAATGTCTGACAAATAAACCTTCAGCTGTGTTTGAGACGTTGTGTTGTGTTCGTCCCCTTTCTGTGTTCCTGAGTCTCGGGTTTTATTACCATGATTTATCACCAGCTCGCTTGTTTTTTAAGTATTATTGCAACATCAAGGAGGTTCTAAATAATAGGAGGGGGCACGTTGCAATATTTGTGAAGCCTAGTCATAAAAAGTTTAAACAATTTTCTGGCCAACGTGACCGTAGATCTCACTGGCAGGGTTGCGGAATGGGCACCCCCATTCCATTCCAATTTCATTCCGGGGAATTAGAGTTTTCGATAATTCAATTTCTTTCAACTCCTAGGAATGGGGACACTGGGCCCATTCCCACTCCTGGAACGGCTGAATCGTTCGATTCCATTCCTCTACTTCCTAAACGTAAAAATTGGCACTTGACAGCTACATTGTGTTGCCGGCATAAGCAGCATAAAGCTGACATGATTATAAAACGCATAGACAATTGCAAAAAAAAAGCTAAATGCCTCTAAAAGCACTGATTTTACTAAGCGGAGCGCTGGTGGCACAAAGTTTTCGTCTACATTGTACTGCAAACATCGAGAAAGCACCTTGATATGTCGATGCCTGTTTAAGAAATCGGTCTCGTGACCACTTGGCTCGCAACGAACAGAAAAACCTAAATCCACTCATTTTCATTTTTTTGCAAACTGTTTTTGCTTTTGTTTCTTAGGACACACGCGGCCAGCGTGTTTGTTTGATAAAACCATAAAAATATCCAGTTCGTACGTGGCGCAGAAATAAGCTATATTACTGTATTCTTCAAATACCCGCACCTCAACACAGTTAGTACGCTGCTGGAAGCGACTCCATGCACAGCGGCAAGAACAGATCCTCTGACAAAGTGGACAAAGTGCAACTTCTATGGCGCAGCACGAGGGACCGTATATAGACCATGTGACGAAACCTGTTTTAAAACGCATAAGTTCACGCTTG
The DNA here is from genome assembly GCA_037355805.1 of Ixodes ricinus. Taxonomy (NCBI): domain Eukaryota; kingdom Metazoa; phylum Arthropoda; class Arachnida; order Ixodida; family Ixodidae; genus Ixodes; species Ixodes ricinus. Next base: position 3,783 of record JAZHYW010051881.1, read on the forward strand.
CTTTACGAACCTCGATATTTCTTATCATATTCAATTCAATTCTGTATGTGTTTTCCAGGCGATCAATAGAACGTCTGCTGGGCTCAGATATATGTTTGTTCATTGTGGTTCGTTCAGTGTGACGTTATCGGTTTATTTCCTGTCATTTGTTGATCATCTTGCTCATTATTCGGACATGAACTAATACATTTTTCTGCGTGAGTTTCCAAGGCATTTATTTGAAAGGTCATTCAAGATGCAGTCCGCAAGCTCTCAGTTGCCGGCGTTTCGCGGTGACCAAAGTGCCCGGCTTTAACGCAAATTAGATTATATGAACCGGGATACCGTAAGGACCAACACATTTGGTAAGCCTTGCAAAATTCGAATTCCAATCGAACATATCTCAAACTGGGCACGCGAACGCAGTTTCACAAATAGTTTTATGTCTCTTTTTTTTTTCTAGAGAGAGAGAGAGCTCAACTTGGAGGTGGTGAAATAATAAAAATAGTGCAAAAACGACGGCCTCAGTAGCACCTAGCACCCAGCTCTCCCTCTCAGTGGCTCTCACAGCCACGGTCGCGCCTCGTCTGGCACGGGACTGTCTTTCTGGTTTCTGCAGGTATAGTCAGTTCGGTCACGCGACAAGAGCGGGGACGATAGTCTACTTCACCTTACGATGGACCGCAACATATAGCACGAGAGCCATCGAAACCAATCCACTGCCTTCTGAGTGACGCGTGACCTTGTAGTCCCGCTCACGGTGCTGGATTGCCTGGGGTGACTCGTAGTGTCAGCAGCGGTCCATCGCAAGGTGAAACGAAGTATGCAGAGACTAAAGTCAAAGGAAATGAGCGGGAATCCGCTAGCTTGCTTGTAACCCTAACCCACCTGAATGTAAGGCACATATAACGCAGATTACAAGCATCGTAACAAAGATTAAAAGGCGGACTTACACGTAAAAATGCAGTATAAAACACCAAGCGTTGGACCAAAGCGCAAGAGGAGCAGAGAGAAGTGAATCTCACTTCTCGCACTTCAAAGGAATGAGCGCGGATGAACGTGGAAGGCAGCAGGGTTCGCCGCCTGCTAAATAACGCTCCTCGAACTATAAGAAAACAATAACGATCATCTTTCGGCGGCGCACTAATTTCCGCCGGCTACGGGATGGGCGCTTGCAGCGTGGTTGGCTGCCGCATTCGGTCTGGCCTTTCTTCAGCGGGAGTTACCTTTCACCGGTAAGCCCTGGACGTAATGCACACATATAGTTTTACAATAGCAGGAATCGGTCAACAATTTTCTTAGATTTCCGACGGTCGCCGAACTGCGAAAGCGACGTATTTTGGCCATTGGTCGCGGCGGTGGCTGGACCCCATCAAAGTGGAGCGTGATGTGCTCCATGCACTTCCAATAGTCAATAAAACATCTCCCAACCTCGAGTCAAGTTGAGCTGGTTCGATTTGTCACGACCGCAATAAAACGTCCCAGTGAACGACCTGCATAGCGGCCACAACGAAAAGAAAAAAGCCAAACGTATTGCAGTGTGATATAACGTGAGAGCGATGAGAGCGCAGCTATCATTTGCAGCCGAGCGCGGAAATCATCGCCGTAAAAATGCGTGAGTATTGGTCCAACCTGCGGGGTCGACATAGTTATGTAATCATGTGTGTATTTAATTCATTCTTGCTTTGGCCACTGTAGCAATGAGTGGCCAGGAGATAAAAAAGAATACTCCCCGCAGATGCACGGTACATTATCCAAAAAACACACCAAGAGGTAATCATTACAGCGCTGGCGTTCCAGGTTGAATACTATCGTTTTCAGGATGGTAACGGTCTGTAGAAAACAGAATGCATTTTCTTTACAGTTGAAGGTACATAACGAAACGCAGCAGCCGTAGATTCGGTGGGTTGGGCACGGGCCAGAGTTTCTAGTTGTGATGACTGATAAATAAAACCCACCAGCACCACGCTCCCGGCTACCCGCAACAATCAACAACGTGATGGTCACGTGCAGTGGTCACGTTGGCCCGATAAGTGAGGAGGGTAAAGGCCCGTTCACACTCTTGCGACCGAGTTCGACCGGAGAGACCAAACCGGTTTTAAGCCTCTTGCGATCTCTTAGGACCAGCTCGGCTGCAGCGGAGCTGGTCCTAAGAGATCGCAAGAAGCTTAAAAACCGGTTTGGTCTCTCTCGGTCGAACTCGGTCGCAAGAGTGTGAACGGGCCTTAAGGAGGAAATGAAGGAAGAGGCGAGGCTATAAGGGAGCATGGCTTGTGGAGGCTGCACGGCTGACGTCATGCCCCCTCCCCCTCTTCCCCCTCTAATTTCGTTAACAAACATGCTAAATACGGCCACAGAAAAAAAAAAAAAGCTTCGCAGTTTGTGGTGTTGCGAGCGAAGGGTGCGGCCTCCTGCTCGTCGGCTTTGTCGTGAGGACAAATCTGCCCAAGGAAGCGAGCGAGCAGGGGAATATGAGGGATTTCCGTGGCCTTTCATTTTCGGTGAACAACACAACAGAAGTGCCACGGTAATTGTCATTTATTTATGGAGATTTTTCTCGGTGGCTTTGGCGCTTGGCTGATATCGGATTGGCTTCGACAGCTTGGCCCTCCAGTTGTATTCAATTACAAACATAACAGTCATTTACTTACAAAAGAAGCAACGATTAGCACGTTATTCAATAAAGAACAAAATATTATATTAAGAAAACGGCGTTAATAAAATGATTGCGAAGAATTGCTTTAGAATTCTCTTTTACACGAGTCTAGTGTCCAAAAGAGCCGCTAGTGGCGTTGCGTTAGCTCTCGTAATGCTGTAGTCCGTAGAGGATTGCGAACGTTCTACTTAAACTTAAAATGGTGGTTCCGCTACGCTACATAGAGCGGAGGTGGTAGCGGCTAGCGCATAACGCTGCGGGAGAGACTGAACGATATACTAAAACACTCGAATGGCTCAACCAGATCGGCCGGAAAAGTTTCGACTGCCTCCGAGGGGGACTTTGCCAGGTAAGTCACTGTAAAACTCTGAATCATATTACCTGTCTCTTTCGGTCTCGCCGATGAAGATCGACTAATAAGAGCATAAGACGAGATAAACACGGAACAAAATTACCGGCACGAAGAACATTGGCACGTCTTTTCCCGCGTATTTGGTAATGAAAGCTGACTCGCTCGCTCTTAGCTCGCTTGCATTGAGTCGGCCGAATTAAGAACAATTCGTGAGAGACTGGGGTGCCAATAAAATAAAGAGGGTTGTAGGGTTATGGCATATTGCGTTAGTGAAAGAAGAGTCACCAACGATCGAGCAACTCGCACTTTTGTTGTGCAACATATTTCCGGGATCGATGCTTCACAAGTGGCAACTAAAAATATGCGATGCTGCATTTATTTTTCAGGATCACTTCATGAACAATCAGTTTGAGCCAGTGATCTTGGCAAAAACTGGCCTCAGGAAACTCAAGCCATTTACCACTCCTTCCATTTTTTCACACCGACCTCTTCCGAATGTGCAATATTTTGCCTTGTAACAATATATATTTTCTTGTCTTCATATTTTTATGTGACTTGTCATGTGTGATTTATAAAGCATTATTTATTAACAATGAAAAAAAATTGATATTGTCTTTTTAAGGCTTTGCTGAAAGATCTCTCTCTCCTCATTTGTAACTCATGCAGTAAGGCACGCCCGCGGGTGTGCGGCAAAGCCTATATGCCTTGCAAGTGAACTCAAGGCGTACCTTGCGCGTGAGGACGTCAAAACAATATCTCGAAACAAAGTAAGGATGACAAAGGGCTTCGCTAATAAATAAATGGGCGAAATGAGAAACGCACTGCCAAGGCAACCGAGCACGCTATTTTTAATTTAAGCTGAGGCGATACAAGTGAGTGTATTTAGTGGGTAGTTATATGCACGAGGCGCGTAAATAGCAGTCGTCGCATGTGCACAGTCTTAGGTAGTATTCGACGTTTATAAAATGTGTGCGAAGTAAACCAAGCTGCTAGTTTGGCAAAACGAGCGGTATTGCTTACAATTACCGAAAAGCCCTGGTTTTGCACGCGTTGTGGTGTCTATTATTTGCCTAACTCAAGTGATGCCGAGTCTGAAAATGTACTTTGTTCAAGAAAATAAAAAGTTTTAGCAGAACGTACGCTATGGACTGCGAGCGTTGCGGGCGCGTTCCCAATCCATGCTCAAAGCGACGGCACGTGCTCCCGCTAGCAACGCAGTCCTCCTACGAACCTCTTTACGCTCAGGGAGAGGTGCAGTCTATCGTGTTGCCTGCTCTCAGCTCTTGCTGCAATAAATGGGTAAACAAAAAATGTTTTGCAGTGCATGCCGATGTCTCAAAATATTCGAAACTACATTGGCATTTTTTTTTTTAATGTTCGATGTTAAGCGGAATTGGAGAAAGCCGATTCCGCTTTACACCCGAGCAATTCCAACTCTGCTCGCGTTATTATATTTGCTGATCAATACGTCTTCACGCGCTTTTGAGTTCCAATGAATGCGCACAAACGCTAGTTTCTTCAAGTTAGAAAGCAAAACTGTCTTCATATCTAAAATAATAATAAAAAAAAAAAACTCTAGTCCGCCGAATGCAATAGCAAACAAATACGACCCGGCACGCAGGCGCACGCGCCTTGTGGGCCTCGCCCAGACATGGCGGCGGGGGCCATAGCGCGGAAGGAGGGCAAGGAGGATAGCTTTCGATGGAAAGGAGTCAAACGTGGGGAGAAGAGGAATTAAATTAAGTACGATAACAGCTCCACCCTTTAGCGACGAGTTGAAACGTGAAAGTTGCTTCATATGGCTATCTGCTAGTCACTGAATGTTCCCAGAGTCCGAAACTCCCAGGCTCGAGGTGCCAGGATGGCGGCTCACTCTTTTTTCTTTACTGTGCATACAGTTGCCTAGAGAGGGGTAGTTGGTCCACTCGGCCACGAAACCGTTCTTGGCGAGGGGACCCGCAAACATGGAAAAAAAAACAAAAAACAGAGGATAGCGGCAGCGCTGTAGTCGACTTTCGCTTAACAATAGACAGTTTTAGTAGAGCGTTGCTGGCTCTTACGTAGGCAATACGCAATAATATAGCGCGCGCTAAAAAGGACCTGCTCGGACCGAATTCAGTTGTGTGTTACGTTTCCGAGTGAACACATCGCATGATCTCGGTTAAATTCGCACGAGCCGTAGTATTCCGCGTGCTTATAAAACCACCATGCTCCTCACAAAAAAAAAAAATAAATATATATAATAATTTCAAATTAAACCAAGCCGCAGGTGTCTCGTCAAGCGAGCTTTTCTGCAGGGTACAGAGGCTACGAGTACGAGTGCGTAGCCAAATTCGATCACGGAGACTCCGTCAATCGTCCCGTGGAACCGGCACCCTTCATCAATGCCATCGCGGAATGAAATCCATGACGTACTGATGTCCGGTGCATAGCGACCACTTCGGCAATTCCTTGAAGTTCGTCCGTCGGCGATGAACTGTGCTAATAGGCTTCGCGTTGAGCAGATCGCAGCGTTGACGCACATTACGAGCGGTGAACATTTTCACTGTGCACTCCTTCAGCTGCACGGCGATCTGATTTGTCCGCGGGAGGTCCCGGAATGAATTGCCGAGCTCAACACCACACAATTTCACGTAACACTGTATTTCCCGAATACCCTGTCGCCCTTGCTGCGCCAGCCGAGGTAACCGCCATCTTGAAACTGGTGCTCTCGTTGGGCCCAAGATCTCTCGAGAGCTTCCCGCAAAGCCCGCTAACCCTCAACACAAGATCCCCAGCGTTGCGTGCGTACGCAATACGCTAGTTCTTCTATTGCGTTCTGCGCATGCGCGCTCACGACCCGCAATTTCCTTGCGTACGCAAAGCTCTAGAGAACAATCCACTAAAACTCTCTAATATCGCTGGCCGTGAACTGCCAGCATGTTGCGGTCGCTCCGAGGTCGCGGCCTTTCATTTAATGTAAGGAACATCCGCTTTCTGACGGTGCGAACATGTTGCGCATACACTACTATGAAACCCGAGATGAGAAATTAAATCAAAAACGGTCAAGGGAAACGCAGCTGGGGGTTTATTGACCACAAAGCGTGAGTGGATTCGCATTCCGGCCAAAGGTAGAAAGAAAAAAACACGTCCCAAAGCCCAGAGTGTTTACAGGCGGTAGTCCGGCTGGTTAATCCTCTCTAAGGTTCACCACGACACTTAGACGGAAAATGGGCACGCAAATGCCCAAAAAGGAAACATCCCCTAAACGTACAAGAGCTATTCCTACTTTTGACTGAACCCCCGTATTTTCTTCTTATTACAATCCGCTTAACATCAAACCGGATGTCAGGGCAATGAAGAGAAATAAATAAACTTAAAATAAACTATACCAACGAGTATGTCTCCAGTAAAGCGGGACGTACACACTAATAACACGGTTCAATATGTTTGGTAAGGCACTTTCGCCAAGCAAATGATTCTCTTGTGGCGGTGCGTTCCTGTAGGACCACCAGAGCCTACCAAGACACCATTCTCTGCAGTGTCTGCATTCTTCAAAAGGGAGAAAAGGACGATGAGGGAGACCCGAGCTCGAGGCAGCCCGGCGCGAGATATAGAGAACGACCGGCCTGACGGTGAAGGGACCGCACTGCAAGCCACGGCTGACTGACCGACGTCCACGTTCTGCTGTTCATTTAGATGGGTTTGATTTTAAGTAAATTATATAGTAACGTTCCTGCTCTGTCTGGGTTATAACCAGTCGCGCACGTGAGCCCAACAGTGGTGACCCGGTAAAGAACTTCAACGCAGCCAACCGAACCAGCCATCATGACGGACAGCGATGCGAGAAGTTCCACTTGAGGCGATTTCGACTGTCACGTTGAAGCTTCCTCCCTTCTGGCCAGCAGGTCCGCAGCTCTGGTTTGTATAGGTCGAGTCACAGTTTGCGACTCGGCGCATTACAGCAAACATGACAAAGTAGCACCACGTCGTGTCCAGCCTATTACCTGCCATTGCCAGAGAGGTACGGGACATGCTTATTTCACCGCCTGAGGAGGATGCGTATAACACCCTCAAGGCCCAGCTTATCCGACGGAAAAGTGCCTTCGGAGAAAAAGCGTCTTCAGCAGCTCTTGACAGCCGAAGAAGGCGACCGAACCCCCCTCCCCAAGCTGCTGCACCGACTGGAGCAGCTCCTCGGAGAAAAGGCAACCACCATTGACCAGTCCCTGCTTCGTGAGTTGTTTCTGCAGCGGATGCCTAGCAATGTGAGGATGGTCCTCGTGTCCGTAGGAAACATTGGCCTGGCTCAGATTGCTGAGCTTGCGGATAAAATCATATAGGTCCCGGCAACGTCAATCAGCATCTCGGCGATCTAACGCAGAAGCATTCCAGATGATATGAGAGAGCTGCGAGCAGAAGTCCGCCGTCTCGCCGACATGATGGCGAAGCTGCAAGCTCCACGCGGCCGCAGCACGTCATGCGGACGCCCACGACGCAAGCCTCATTCATCGTCCCGCAAGAACTCAGGTGAATGTTGGTACCACCAGCGGTTCGGGCTTGCTGCTCGCAAGTGTGAGTCACCCTGCTCTCAAGCGGAAAACGCCAGGGCAGAGCACTAACGGTGGCAAGTGCTCCCGCCAACGCAGACAGCCACGGAACTTTGTTCTTCGTGTCGGACCGTAGCACTGGTGTTTGTTTCTTGGTGGACACGGGAGCAGAAGTCAGCGCCATCCCAGCAACCGCGGAAGAGCGCCGGCGCCCCAGCAGAGTGCTACCTGACACTTGACTTTGGACTGCGACGCACCTTTCGCTGGATTTTTGTCTGCGCGGCTCTTTCGCATTCCATCATCGGGGCTGACTTTCTGATGCACTTTGGACCGCTTGTGGATGTCAATGGCCGACGCCTCCGGGACGAAACAACTCCTCTGACGGTAAAAGGAATGGTCTCGTCTCTTGCTTCCATCAGCCCCACGTTCACCGCTCCAACGGATGAGACGCCGTACACCAAGCGCAGAGTTCCCGGAGCTGACGTTTCTTGAACCCGATGAACATCCCATCAAGCACACCGTGACGCACCACATCGAGACGTCGGGTGTTCCGGTTCACGCGCGTCCACGCCGACTGCCACCGGAGAAGCTACGAATCGCCCGACAAGAGTTCGAGCATATGCTCGAGCTGGGCATTGTCCGCCAGTCAGAGAGCTCTTGCTCCTCGCCCTTTCACATGGTTCCCAAGTCCACACCAGGGGACTGGCGCCCATGTGGAGACTACAGAGCCCTCAACCGTATCACAACCGAAGACCGGTACCCGATACCAGAGATGGCAGTAATGACATTACTGTAATGGAATTACAGTAATTAAATTACTTTTTAGAGTAATGAGTAATGTAATGAATTACTTCTCTAGGATTGTAATTTAGTAATGTAATGAATTACTTTCAGGCAGTAATTTCGAAACAATTACTCTTTACTTTTGAAATTACTTTTGTCCTAAATTAGAAGATTCGTGTGCAAGCTTTAAGAAAAATAAAAAAAATGATTTTACGTGGTGAAATATTGTGAAAGAGCATCGGAGGAAATAATCAACGGCCACCTGAGCGCAACGTCTTGCATGAAGAGCTGGACAAACGCACAACGGAGCGCAGGAAAGGCGAAGGAGAAAATCTTGCGTGTAGACATCGCTGGAAGGCAACGGCCTACGAACTCCAGGCACCACAGATTCACCGCGCCGCGTCATCACGACGATACTATACTTCGTTCATCCCTAAGCTGACAGTGCTGTGGGAGCTGCAAGCTAACTAGAACCAATCACACACCTTCTTTTCATCACGTGTCCCGTCTCTTTCTCTGCGCGTGGGTATCAACGAGAGAGTGGTTAAGTAACGAACGATAGACGTGTGACTGCTCCAACAAACACGTAGGCTCCACCGTTCATCCCTAAGCTGACAGTGCGTCAGCTTAGGGATAAATGGCTCATAGGCTACAAAGCGACGGGCACATCACCAGTGAGTTAAACATAATTTAAAACCTGAGAGGACAGGACAAACAGATCCATAGACTAAGAAACATTCAAATTCAAATTCGTTTATTTTGCGACAAACAGTACATTTGTGACAGGGGCGCTGAAAAGAAAGCTGCAGGCCTGCAGCTTGACGAGTCTCAGCGCCCCAGTACAAGGTAGGAGCGGCACTGGCACACACAGACGAAAAAGAACGAAGATGCGCGCACATACATTGGCATACACCTATACAGAGAAATAAACACAAGAAAATATCAGAATTCAACTTCGCAATAAACAGAAGTGATTGCACCTGATTGGTTACCAAGAATTGAACCGCTAGAAATGTTAAAAGAGTTTTGATGTGTCAATGTCAGCCAATGAGTGGATGACAGCTTCATATTTTTTCATTTGTATATATGTATCATGTAAACATGTTTGTGTAATGTAAATATCTTTGTGTTGTGTCAAAAGCAGGTAATAAAGGAGAAAAAAATCAACAGTATACAAAAAATGGTGGTTACTTATTATAAAGCTTCTTGAATGGAACGATAACCAACAGAGTGTATTTCAATATCACGGGAAAACAAAGTGTTTAATAAAAGTGGTAATAGAAGTGGTCGCACAAGCAAGGTCAAACTGTAAAGGCCGGTTCAGACACTTGCGTTTGAGTGCGTTTGACTGCGTTGCGGCGAGAACCGAAAGCGAGTCACCGGCACATCTGTGCTTCGTATGAAGCGTGGAATCCAATTCAAGGAATCTTCTTGGCACGTGATATAAGCAGCAGGGATGTCCTGGTGTCTCGCTGCCGCAACGCAGTCAAACGCAGTCAAACGCAACTGTGTGAACCGGGCTTAAGCTTCGACCATTGTGAACATCAAACGACCGGAATCAAGCGTTAATTCCAAATGCCTTGCCAAAGCCCCAGAATGTTTCGTGCGTCCTCGAGCAAAGCAGGTGCCGCTCGCGTTATGCCTCGCTGCCTTCCCTCGGGAAGTTTATTCGGGAATAAGGAGTATTCAATAGGCGCCATATTTGTGGGTGCAGTCTAGAGCGCATGCTCAGAACGAGCCCAATTATTAGGCTGCTAAGAACGGCAATCTTAAGGGTGCGGAATGCACGTTACAAAAGAACTGTGGAAGCTCGCCATCAGCACGCGCTCAGCAGTCGCGCACACAGCTATGGCCGCCAGTGAATACTTTCTATAGGGAGTATTCACTAGACGCCACATTTGTGGGTGCTGTTTAGAGCGCATGCTCAGAGCGAGCTCACATGAATAGGCTGCTAAGACCGGCACTTTTGATGGTGCGGAATGAATGTTGCAAAAGAACTGTGGAAGCTCGCCATCAGCACGCGCTCAGCATTCGCGCACACAGCTATGGCCGCCAGTCACTACTCCCTATAAGCCTACAAGCAGATATCGCCCCCATTTGTTGGAAAGGTACAGAATTTAGGAAGCTCGCGCCATTTCCCAATTGGCGACACTTCTGCTTAGCAATTATCGGGGCCCTTTTGTGACAATGGGCAAAAGCTTGGACTCTTCGGCTGTTTCGAAAAATGCTCCTTGAAAGGAATGACCGAGAATAGGTCAACTATGCTCGGCGACAACTTTTCTTGGCAATGCAGTGGAGGGTACAGGCACGCGTTCCCTCTCCCATTTTGAGCGCTGAATTAAGCTGTGCGCGGGCTCTCCTCCTCTCCACTGCATTGCCAAGAAAGGTTATCGCAGAGTGTAGTGCTCTTGGGAGAATAGAAATAGATTGCGTCCGAGGCGGAAGGGAAACGTTTCGAGTGACGACTCCTTGTAAGAACGAGCTGCCATTGCCCGACATGACAAACTGACACGGACTCACAACTTCTGAATCAGGAAGACAGAAACATATCACCCTTTTAGTAAGAACCTTCACCGTTGAATGAACAGCGAAAACGGTGAGTCAACTGTCTTTCTGAGTCACATCTAAAGAAGCTATTCATCATGTTTAACTTATGTCGTGTGCGCCAGCAAAACCCCTGTTCAGTATGGTTCACTTTGAGGTACATAAGGTTGTTGCGGTGTAAACAGGAAGATCTCAGATATAGGTACATATAGACCAACTGAGCTGTTTGACTTGACGTCACTACGGTGGCGCTGCTGTCGGCACTGCGCATGCGCAGCTCCTCGCTTCTTCCTGCACACGCGCTGTGTGGGCAAACGAGCTGAGTGGGCAAAGAAGGGGTTGTGTTGTAAACACTGTGTTGGTGTATACAATAAATAAAATGAGCCCGAATGACTGCCTCAAGGTATTCAAAAGCAATATCAAAGTAATTTCAAAGTAATTTCATTAATTTTGGAAAGTAATTGTAATGTAATGTCATTACCTTTAGTCTGTGGTAATTTGCCATGTAATTTAATTACATTTTGTAGTTTTCAGAAAAGTAATTAGTAATGTAATTTAATTACTTTTTGAAAGTAATTTTGCCATCTCTGCCCGATACCCCTACATCCACGACTTTACAGCATCTCTGGATGGCGCTAACATCTTTTTGAAGGCCAACTTTGTACGCGCCTACCATCAGATTCCCGTTGAGCCCTCGGACATCCCCAAGACAGCAGTTATCACTCCCTTTGAATTGTTCGAGTTTCTCCGGATGCCCTTTGGGTTGAAGAATGCAGCACAAACGTTCCAGCGTTTCATGGACCAGATAATGCGTGGGCTGCCGTTCTGCTAAGTTTACAATTGACGACATACTCGTGGCAAGCACATCTGCCGGGGAACACGTCGCACACCTAAGGCTGCTGTTAGCACGCCTCGTCGAGTATGGACTCGTCGTCATTGTGAGCAAGTGTGCTTTAGGAAAGCTGGAGCTTGAATTCTTCGGACGCACGATCAACTCTTCGGGAATCCGCCCACCTTCCATAAAGGTGCAGGCCATCTAGGAGTTCCCGAAGCCGTTGACCAAGAAGCAACTCCGGGAGTTTTTGGGACCTTTACCGCCGTTTTCTGCCGGGCTGCGCCACCAAGCTTGCACCGCTACACAGTATGCTTTCCGGCAAGACTAGCTTAGCAATCGAACTCGCAAGGGATGTAGGCACCACATCGGCATTTGATCAAGTCCGACAGCTCCTTGCAACCAACACCATGCTTTCTCACCCAAAGGAAGGAGCCCCACTCTCAGTTGTCACCGACGCTTCAGTGTTGGTGCGGTGATTCAGCAGAATGTGAACGGACACTGGCAGCCGCTTTCTTTCTCTCGGAAGCTGACACCCACAGAACAGCGGTGTAGTGCGTTCGGTCGAGAGCTCCTTGGAGTATATTTGGCACTACATCATTTGCAGCACATGGCGGAAGGTCGGCAATTTTTATATTGACTGACCACAAGCCTCTCGTCCACGCGTTCCAGTCTCTGAGACCAGACAGAGGAAGTCATTCTCAGAGACAGCTCCGACAGATGTCTAGCGTCTCCGAGCTCACACATGACATCCGGCACATCCGTGGTGCTGAGAACGTCGTTGCGGATGCCCTTTCACGGATAAGTTCCTGCACGGTTGAACATTCAGCCGCCATCGACTTCGCCCAGCTGATTGCAGCGCAGCGCGAGGACGCAGAATTACGAGAGCTCCGCACATCTCCCGACCGGCTCGTGTTCGACGAGATTCCACTTCCCATGTGTCCCACCAACATAATTTGTGACACATCGACAGGATCGCCGCGCCCGTACGTGCCGGAACAATTTCGTCGGCAGATTTTCGACGCCTTTCATGGGCTATCCGATCCTGGTATAAAAGCCACACAACACCCTATAACATCCCGGTGCATCTGACTCAGTGTCAACGAAGACGTGCGTCACTGAGCCCGCACCTGCTTAAGTGCCAGCGCGCCAAGATTCACCGTCACATGATAACACCATTGGGAACCTTCGCCCATCCAGAGGCGCGTTTCGACAATATCCACATAGATATTGTCGGACCGCTTCCACCATCACAGGGCAAGCCTACCCGTTGACTTGCGTCGAACGTTTTACATGCTGGCCTGAAGCGATTCCGCTGCCCGACATCACCGCGGAGACCGTGGCGCGGGCGCTCATAGCGTATTGGATTTCGAGGTTTGGCTCGCCGTTCACGATCACCACGGACCGAGGCTGGTAGTTTGAATCCAACCTTTTTTCCAGCCTCATGGAGCTGCTTAGGTCACGAAGGATTCGAACGGCAGCATACCACCCCGCGAGCCACGGTATGATGGAGCGCTTTCACCTTCAGTTGAAGGCTGCTCTAAAGGCTCACCAACGACATGACTGGGTGGACGTGCTCCCTCTCGTGCTCCTCGGCATCCGCACGTCAATCAAGAGTGACATCGGCTGCAGCGTGGCTGAGTTGGTATACGGGACCACCCTTCGGCTCCCAGGTGAATTCTTTGCGTCAACTCCATCCGAAACCTGTCAGGATCCCGCAAGCTTCGCCACCAAACTCCGAGAGGCCATTACGCAGCTCCGCATCACAGCACCTCGCTTAAGCCGCGGCCAGCCCACTTTCATCAGCGACGAATTGAAGACTGGAACTCATGTTTTCTCGCGACATGACGTTGTACTGCTGTCCTTGCAACTCAAGGACAGCAGTACACTATGCCCGTCCTATCCACAGTAGTGGAATGAACGCTGGAGTAGAGGAAAGCAGACTCCGGGATTTGCTCTTCTAATGTGGAAAGAAGAAAGGGCTCGTATCTCCTGCTGCTAATGAGCTGCAACAAACCACCGCGAAGGCCAAAGGGATCTAACCCACTTCAAATGAATCGCAAAAATCGGTTTTGACCATCTTGTATTTAAACCCTGCAAGCCATCAAAACCATCTTGTATTTAAACCTCGCAAGCACAAATCACTGTGAACATGGAACCACAACCCTCGAATGCTTTCAGGCACCAAGTATGAAGTAGACTGAAATAAATTAAGTATGCCAATGCTGCACAAAGCAGAAAGCTGTGATTTTGGAAATTACAAAAATGTGACTATAAAGCAATATCATTGACCTTCTGTAACTCTCAGAATCAACCATCCTGCCTTATGTCAGACCAAAAAAAAAAGCATTAAACAAACGACATAAAAAAACTTCCTAAACCTGCATAAAAAGGCATTAAAAAAGAAAATACTTTTTGGCATTTCTTTTAGGTTTGAAAGCAATGTGTTGCACGTGACTCCACATTTGAGTGTTTCAGATCAATTAAGTACTCTAGTGCAATGAATCTGCGCCTGAACTGGTGATGGTACTCGTAGCTAAAGATGAAGTAGAGGCAGAATGCAACCAGGACTGCCTCAGCAGGCGACGCGGCTTCGAGGTCTCCCTCCACTGCCACATAGCTGGGCGCCTCAGGATTAATTAGGCTTGAGCTGACAGCCACCGGGTAGATTGCACTGCCTGCCTGGAACCAAAAAAATATGGAAATCATGTGATATGAAGTTGAAACCTATCATCCCCAATTTAAAGAAACTGTGAAGAAATATTAGATTTTTCTAAGACGCATTTGGAGCATTTGATGGGCCACTGATTCCAGCATTATAAAGCATCAACCATACTTACCAGACGTGACCAGTTTAACTGTTGACTAACCACCATTGACTAAAATTATCACATGGCGGGTGGTAATCGTAGATTAGTAAGCACTTTGTATTCACCGGTCATGTTTAAATTTGTCACCCCGATTTACTTAGGTGACTAACAAATCTTAGTCAAAGGGGTACAACTACTGTAGCAGGTTAGTATATACAAGTGCTGATTGTTGGGCGAGTTGGTATTGTACGTGAAAAAAACATGATTGCGCTTTAAGACAAGGACAGAGGAAGAACATACACCACAGAGCGCTACACCACATTAGCTACTCAGCACCACAGCAGACTCCCATGACCGCCAACCCTAACTGCCGAACTTCGGCAAATATGCAAATATTTTTGCCGAAGTGCTCTGCCAGATTAAAATTGAATGTATGTTTTATTTAGACATGAGAAGAACAGCACACAAGGACTGAAAACACAGAAAAAGAACACACCGAAAAAGACACACTCAAGCGCCTTGTGTGTCTTACTCTAATTTATTTACTCGAAGTATACCCTCAATTTTCTCTGGAAAATGAACGAACACCACACACACAAAGAAAAAATAAAAATCAAGAACCTCATTTCAAGTGCCCAAATGCGAACAAGAACATCAAAATAATATATCTGACTACGCTTACCTGCAGTAAACACTGTTAATAACTGTCACGAGATGCGTCCAAGGTAGCAGGCATCCAGTACCCTCGACGAAATCACCCTACAACGTTGACGCAGGAGGAAAGAAATATATTCAATCAACTTCAAATAATGCAAACTTGAGCCATCTGACTCGCCTACTGAATGATCAGACTTTTAAAAATGCCTGATCACACGCAAAAAAATGCCAAGACAACAATATACTTGCTAGTCTCTCTGCCGGCAATAACTTAATGACCTTATTCAGTAATATACTACTATTAATGTTTGCGAAGCGCACGAATCATTTCTAACTGCCGAATGTCGAACTTCGGCAAATATGTAAATATATTTGCCGAAGTAATTTGCCAGATTAAAATTGAATGTATGTTTTATTTAGACATGAGAAGAACAGCACACAAGGACGAAAACACAAAACAAGAACACCGAAAAAGACACACTGAAGCGCCTTGTGTGTCTTACTCTAATTCATTTACTCGAAGTATACCCTCAATTTTCTCTCGGAAATGAACAAACAGCACACACACAAAATAAACATAAAAATCAAGAGCCCCATTTCAAGTGCACAAATGGGAACAAGAAAATCAAAATAAAATATCGGACTACGCTTACCTGCAGTAAACAGTGTTAAGAACTGTCACGAGATGCGTCCAAGGTAGCAGGCATCCAGTACTCTCGACGAAATCACCCTACAACGTTGCCGCAGGACGAAAGAAATATATTCAATCAACTTCAAATAATGCAAACTTGAGCCATATCTAACTCGCCTACTGAATGATCAGACTTTTAGAAATGCCTGATCACACGCAAAGAAAATGCCAAGACAATATAATTGCTAGTCTCGCTGCCGGTAACAACTTCATGACCTTATTCCGTAATATACTACTATTAATGTTTGTGAAGCGCACGAATAATTAGCTCAGACATTTATATTCGGTATTTCAAGGTATCGTGACATTTTACCAAAATATTTATTGAAACCTCGTTAAATTTTAAAAAAAAACGTTGATATTAAAAATCAGTGTTTAACACTGACTTTTACAAATATCAACGACGCTGAGAATTAATCGCGCCGGTTGGCCGGTGCCGCCAATGAATGCCTGATCGACTACTGCTCTGCGAAAAAAAAAGACAACAACCACCTTATGAGATTTTCAAATATTTGATCAGATCCTCAATTTAACGTCCGACGCGACACACCAACGGCCCCAAAAAGAGAAAACCTCCTACCCTCTCACGCCTTAAACGTAGGCGACCCCCGATTCAAAAGGCGTCTTGTCGCCCGGCCGCCCGGCTCGCCGGGCCGCCGCTCTCCCCTTCCTCCACCCGCACACACATACACCGGAAAAAGCTCCTGGCTACGCCACTGGTTAGCGTATGTCAACCTTCTAAATATGCGCTAGTGCAAGCGACAGTCATTCCTGTTCTTGCTCTTTATGAACTTCGATGGTCTAAACCGTGTCTGCGTTCGCGCCACACACTAATTTTATCGAACGCTCGACGCCTTCAAACGTGCAAACATGTCCGCCAACCCTTTGTCTAAGGAAGACGGGGGTCGCCTTCCAGGGGCGGTCATAACCGACGCCAACTGTCGCCCGCGCAGAACATTTCCTTACCTGCATACGGTGCACACGACTTGGATCTTCGACTGAAGTCAATGCAGCGCTCTCGGTGACTTCGTAAGAAGAGACTGAGCCGAACAGAACAATAAAGAACGTTCCTGCGCTGGGACGCCTCCGTCGAACGTTCGAGAAGAAAGACCGTTATGACCGGAGGGGAGCGTCGGCGGGGAACGCGCTCGGCACCGGGCAGGCGCTCTCCCACGCATGCGCGAAGAATGACGTGTCATACGAGGAGACCAATTAGCGAACTCGTTTGCGCCTTTCCACAGCCAATCGCAGCGCCCAGGCTCTGGCAGCGCCCAAACAGGTGCACCCTCTGGGAGGTAATATTTACCTCGTTGCTGCTCCTTCGCGGCGAACTTCACCTTGTAGCACCGCATTCTTAGTGTCTGCTGCGCCTGAGGAGGTAACAAGCGAGAGGGGCTTCCCCTGGCCGGGAGGAGGGTGGTAAAGGCGGTCTGTTACCTCCTATTGGTCCCCTTTTTTCTAAAAGTGTGCAGAAATGCGGAGCAGACGACGGATCGCTACACTCTTAATCTGGGGTCGGGGTGACGCCGCGGCGGTACGCCGTGACGTTCAAAGTTTTAAGGACTTAGCCGCGAACTGGATCCGGCCCCGTCAAAATAGCCATCTTAAGCAACGTCACCGCTGGAGTTTGCCCTCCCCCTCAGAGCCGTATATGTAGAGAGTTTGGCCATTCGTTGGGAAAGTATAGGAGACAGATGAGGAGGCGCCATTGGCCGAAAGCGGGCTGGGCGTGTTCCAGGGCGTCTTCAGAAACCGGAATGTGACCAACCAGAAGCCGGAAATAATACCCTGGTGGTGGTCGCGAGAAACAAACCCGATAACCGCACTGGAGTAACTCTCGATCAGTGGCAGGCACGGTGTGTACGGACCGCCCCGGGTGCAGCGTCGCAGTAGGGGGGTGTCACGGCGGGAAGCCACGAGGGGGGGGGGGGCAGTCGCGGCGGGCCGCGTGAAGACGGGGGCGTGTCGGGTGTACGCCCCGGCGTGCCGCTGACCCTCGTTGACGGCACTGCTCTCGCTGATCGCAAATATGCCGGCACTACGTGACGTTCTCAATCGGGCTCATCCAAAATGATGGCAGGAAGAGTGCACACGACGTAGGCGGAACGATCGAGATAATCCGGCACGCCAAGCGCCGAGGGCCGGAAATCGGTACCGTCAGTCGGTACACACTCTGTCCGGGCGTGCCAGAGTTGAGCGACGCTTTCGCCCACTTTACACCTTTCCGCATCGATCATGATCAAAACAACACGTGCACCCTATTTTCGTCCACTCTTACGCGCTTTTTAACACCGATTTGCGAACACAGAACCCTTTGTTCAAGACTCGGCTTTGTCGCTACCACCGCTAGGGAGATTCTTTTCGGCTTCTGGCTGGTCAAGAGAGCATGCCAGAAGCCCTCCTTCCGAGTCTGCCGCACGCCCTGGCTCTGCCCGCGCCTCCCATTGACCAAACTCTCTACATATGCGGCTCTGCCTCCTCTTTGATGGGGCGAATGGCTGCGTAGGTGGCTCCGTAGGCGGCCCTGTAATTTCTGCTGGCCCGTTTGTGCGGGGCCGGCAAAGACGGGCCGGCTATGCGCATAACAGCGGAATAGAACACTTTGCTCTCCACTAGATGTCGGCAGTTGTAGGCCGTTCAGCGTGCCCTCGCGGGCGCTGCCAGCGGGCACGCTAGCTGCATAACGATCATTTCTCTTCTCGGTGTGGAAGGACGTGACGAATTTTGATCGTACGAAGTACGAATCTAATCGGAAGCATCTGCGGGTGACGTTTGTTTTCTTATGATGTGGATATAAGCGTATGTTAGAGTGTGCTCCGAACCCGCGGGACAGTGAGTCAGTTCTTCAGGATGCTCACGTCGAAGGATATCAAAGAATTTCGAGCGCGGGCTGTGTAACCATGAGGGAACATGTGAATACGATGGCTTCACACTGGCCCGCTGATCTGGCGGCACGACCTGCATGACCACCGCTTCTGAGCCAACTTGGCTGGTGCTGCTACTGCAGGCACAGTCCTCTTCAGCATAACCAACTGGGTAATTATATAGCTCACTGGTTAATAACGAAATAGAGTCGATTGCTTCAAGAGTTTTCCTAACTAGTAACTTTTGTTCTCGCCATACGGAAGGACAAGTGGGAGTCACGGGGCAAGTTAGCTGACGTAGGTCATCCTGGCAAACATGATGATGTTGCCAAGCTTCAGGCAATATCACTATGTTTAGCTTTCTCTGAATGTAACTTATTGGGCAGTCAGAGGTTTCCTGCTGGGGGAGTTTTGTCGGTCAAATGTTATATTTTTTACCGCACTGCGGATGGTAATAAACATCTCGGGGGCCGCTGATACGTTTGTTCTGCGCATTTCTTGACACGCTGGTATCATTTCAGCATTCTGCGTGCTACAGAGCGGCTTAAAACCTGCAAATAAAGCACGGGTTGACAATTGCTTCCTTTCCTTGAAATAGCAGACGCTCACAATTCAAGCTCGCGTTTTGATTCCGTTGCCCACGGGACGCGATTTCTATCAGGAAATCTGCATTTTGGCTGCTAATATTAATGCGAATAGCATTCTTTGGATATCGTCACTTTTTCGTTTGCGCCATTCGTCCTCCTTCATCTCATTACTCGTGGCTACCTCACCGCTTGTGACGATCGATAAATAAATAAAAAGACCGGCGCCGGCTGGGATTCGAACCGTTGACCCTTTGATCAGCAGGCAGACGCGCTAACCACAGAGCTATGAAGGCAGTTTTTTCTTTATTGCACGGAAAAAATACGAGAAAACCAGAGTGCCTATTTAACATTCATTCCGTGCACTGTCTCACTCATACTTCAAAACTCCTTCGACGTCTCGAAGACTTGTAAACAATGGTAGCCAGTCGGGTCCGTCTGACAGCTAGGGTATCATACACGCTTTGGACACGAGTCACAGGGTCGATGGAATGCAAGCGTACAGTCTTTGGGTGGACGTTTTCGTTTCTAACATCAAGACAGGATTTCGACATGCTGTACATAGAGCCGATTTACAAGGTCATACGGAAAGGTGTCCCAGGTGAAACAGGTAAGAAACGAATCGTATAACCTGTAACGTCAATGTCTTTTTCTTTAGAGTGCGCTGCGAGACATCCCAAAAGAACGCCGCGGCCCAGCAGTGGATAAAAGCGTGCTCTACTGTTTCAGGTGTTTTACACAGGGTACAGTTTTTCTGACCATGGTACGAATAGTCCCTTTTCTTTTAACCACACTTTGGTGAGGCAATAAACGGAGCAATGCGGTTTAAAAAGAAAGGTTTGTAGCCGCAGGGGGAATGCACATTTTCTTTACTCTTCGTAGTACATCTTAGCCGGCGTTATTGGCAAACATTATTCGATACATTCGGCGCTGGAAAGATGACACCTACCACATTAAATAATCTCTTGAAAACCTTACAGACAAAAAAAATTAAAGGCATCGACTAATTCTTCTCGAGCACCCTATCAACACACATGTTGGGCTTCCGGCGGAAGATACAATAAAATCCGGAAGAGATGATGCCAGTCTGTTCTGTATGACTTCTCGAAGAAAAGGATGTCCTTGGTCTCTAAGAAAAAGAAATCGGCGAAACCAATTGGCGTATAAATAAATGTGGAAAGGCCTAGTCCACCGTCGGACACACGACGAAACAAGTTGTCGCGACGCATAGGCTCCCGGGAGGATTTCCAAACAAAAAACGGCAAACACTCTGTGGCAACTTTTGAATATTAGTCCGTGCACGGTGAAGCAGCTGCAGGACATACCAGAAGCTTGGCCGCCAGAAACATGTTGCAAACTGTCGATCGTTGCAAATATTGACAAATTCCTGTGAGACTCAACTCTTTGCTCGCCTTTCTATGGCAGTCGCAACTTCTTAGACCAATACAGTGTGCTGTTCTTGGAAGTTGTCTCAAGGGCACTCCCAGAGTAATCGCACGGAGTGCAGCTCCACTGAATCGCCTTCGTATCGTTCTGGTGTCGTGGCCCAAGCTCCTTGCACACGAAACCTCTGCACTGCTCGATATTTAGTGAGGCTCCGAGTGGCTTCACAAAAGCGGCGAGTGAGTCTTCTATGGCGTGGGTCACGCTTTCTTGTCCTTGCAGAAGTAGACTACATCATACTGCGTAAGCCTGGACTTTAATTTCTGTTTTGCACAGAACGTAGCCCCGGCTTGTTCACTTCTTTTTATGCTTTGGCACAAAGGTTCAAGGTATAACGTAAAAGCAAGGGGGACAAAGGACAGCCTTGCCGGAACTGAAGAACTGGACCGGAATCTTCGTTGTGGCGTTATTGTTTATGACTGGGCTCGTATAACAGTTACTGTATGAACATTTTAACACCTTGAAATATAATTTTTCCAACGCCAACAAATGAAAGAATTGTAAAAAGCACGCTATGACAAACACGATCAAATGCTTTCGCGAGATCAATCTGAAGTATTGCAACTTGATTACTGCTGTCGGTTACACATTCCAATACACTCCTTGCAATGTGGACATTTGTTTGGATGGCTCTACCTCGGATCCCGCAAGTCTCGGTGATTCCCAACTAGATCACAAAT
>JAZHYW010051885.1:0-29503 GCA_037355805.1 Ixodes ricinus
TAAAGAAAGAAAAGGCTTAGCTCCTATGGAAACGCAGCGAAGCCACCGGTCTTCAAACAATACGGCGCCGTTTCGCACGGGAGACAAGAGATGGCGCAAGCGGTCGCGACGCCAACTGCCGCCAACGAACGAGCATGCGGCGCCGAGAGCCGGCGTCTTTAGCAGACGAACTTTTCGACTCAAAAGCGGCGCGAGCTTTTCTGATATCAGTTGCCAATGCATTATTTTATCATCCTTACTAATAAAACATATTGAATGGACACATAATCGATTAAAAATAATGGTTTGTCGGGATATTTTGACTGTTTTTCTTCTGGGGTACTGATGTCGTCTGCTTTGCAGTTTCTTGTTGTTACCGCGCCTGTTTTTGGTTCTGCGACTGTCGCCGCTGCGGAACGCGCGCCGCTTTTGAGTCGAAACGATCGTCTGCTAAAGACGCCGGCTCTCGGCGCCGTATGCTCGTTCGTTGGCGGCAGTTGGCGTCGCGACCGCTTGCGCCATCTCTTGTCTCCCGTGCGAAACGGCGCCGTATTGTTTGAAGACCGGTGGCTTCGCTGCGTTTCCATAGGAGCTAAGCCTTTTTCTTTCTTTACTTTTTCCTCAGGTAAGTTCGCTCTTTGCAAATTTTACAAAAAAAAATGCACCATCTGTGGGCAACGTTGCCACAAAGTCGTAGCGCGATAGGCTAAGAAACCGAATTTTGCGGTCGATTTAAAGAGCCTGGCCGCTCCTTGAAACACCCAGAAGTACTACGTAGATATAGCACGCATGTAGAATTTTATTAAATGTTTTCTCCCAATCTCAAACTTTAGTACGCTCGCTGCCCGCCCTCACCCCCCCCCCTCACCCTCACCCCCCTCCCCCCAACCTCCACTGGGACGTCCCGTTTTCTACCCTGAGGAATATGGTCACCCTAGCTGTACGTCGAACTTAAGTTTTGGGGTACATTATATGTCACAAGTGCGTGCAAGACCACACCATTTTCTTTAGAGTGTACGGGCCAGTGTTCGGCTGTAACCAGTCTTGTACACGTTACTAAAAAAAAGTAATCGATTACAATTACTATTACTCTTGGCTAAAATGTATTCGATTAGATTACTTGATTACTCGACGGCAAAAGTAATTGGACATTACTTAAAGAAGTAATCGTTACTTTTCCGATTACTTTATTGTGTGAAGACACATCTTTAACGCTCATAACAATGAACTACTTCCAACCTATATTTCACATTTGCACAAGTATTGAAGAAGAAAAACTGGCTCCCTCTTCGTGGTCGTTGCACCTTCACAATGCGGACACAAGCATAGGAATTCGTTTGAAGACGCTTAATGATTTGGGCGTTCGCGAGTGTGTGTGGGGGGGGGGGGGGAGGGGGGGAGCGGAGGGGGTTCTAGATCTTGTTAAGCTTGAGCAAGGGTTGTCGCTCAAAGTTTGCGTCGCTCATTTTAATATTCACATGTGGATGAGCTTGCATGTTATACAAAAGAGCAGCAGCTCCAGGATTTGCAACGGATCGTGTGTATCCATTAGCGGAAGAGATCGCCCCGACCACTTCTCAACTCGAAACATTGCTTGTCACAAAGACCACGTAGGGGAAATGGGGAAATATTTCAACTGCCTCTGTTATATTTTCGCATCCGCTTTAGGCATTCTTCGGTTCTGGTTCTCCTACCGGCTGCGAATAGGTACCCTAAGCAGATGTTTTTTAATTTTTTTATTTTCATGTCTGTGTGCGTGAGGGGCTTAGCTTGAGCAGAAGGACTCACAAAGCTACATTCTGCTTCCTGAAACTTCGCCCTGAATGGCCCTTTGTCACGCACTGTGGCTCCCTGGGGCTGCCCAGAGCCTTTTATACTGGGAGAGTTCGGCGGGTGGGAGGGGGCTTACGGCCCGCTGGTGGTTTAGCCAGATTCAGCGGGCTCCGCTTCCGCCATGATGTGCCTCCTCGGCAAGCGGGTCCCCATTGACGTGCGAGTGTATACGCGTGTAGGTTTTGCCGTTCGCGCTTTTGTTGGCGTAAGGAGAGAGTCGGAAAACAAGCATTTCGTTATTCGGTGCTTTATTCATGGAAGAATTGCAAAGAAAGCCGCCCGTTTACGAACGGCACTCATTTATAAATGGGGAATCGCTCAAAAACGCCCGACGTCCGACGCTCCAGCGCGCCTAGATGCGCGATTTTCCAGTGGGCAAGTTTGATTGTCTGGATCGGCCTCTCCGACCTCGTTTACTACATCACAAGGTTGGTGCATCCGTTGCGAGCGAATACGGTCGGACCGATCGTGATCTTCCGCCGATGACTTCTGCACCTGCTTATTTTGGGGGTTTTCCGACATTGTTTGGTTTGCCGTGAAGCGAAGCAGCGTCTGCTGGTTGCGTGGCGCTCTGGGCTTTCTTTGCGATCGCGACAGCCCTCTTTACCATCACTGTCTCGCGAAGCGCACCCCTAAAAAAAAAAGCATGACAAGTATGACGGCGCATTTGTTACTGCGCATTCAAAAAAAAAATATCAAAATAGCGGCGTGGCTAAGCGAAAACGGTGCCGCTCACAAACCGAGCGAAGCCTGAGCTGCGAGGCCGGAGCTACGAGATCAGGCCTGACATGCTCTGAACGCCGGCGGAGCGCGATGCACTCGTAGAGTTCACGCGTCGTTCAGCGCGACGTGCACGCGCATTGTAGCGCATCGGCCCTACCGCGCTACACTGTAATGCAGTATACACTGGACTGGAAATCTGCAGCCAGGCCGCTCGCAATTGCTCGGCGTCTCGCCAGACAGGAAACGTCTTCTCGGTGATCGACGGACACCTCACATACCTGACGCTGCCACACCAAGTCGCTGCACAGTTTTTAGTCAAAATAAAACGCGTTTAACGCGCCAAATAATTTAATTGCAAAATTACTCGTCGCACAATCGAGAACTCGAAGTCGGCTTCCCTTACGTTAGCCCTTCTTCGTTTTTGCCTCCCGGATCTTGTGCCTTCTGCGGTTTTCTTTTCCTTCCGGGAACCGGTACGCATCCTGAACACTTTTTCGCGCTGTTCGACCGCCCGACGGCACTTACAGCACCCCATTAGTGTCTTCTGCCCAGACGCCGCAGAGCGCAGAACGAACATTTTCACTGTGCGTCTCTTCGCCCCACGCTGGTGGGGCGGCTGCCGGCTCGAGAGACGGCAAGGCGTCATCGCATAGCGGACAACGAAACTAGGGAACGCGATGCCCAGCTGCCAGACTGTTTGATCGGTGTTGCCAGACTGGCGGCTGGATCAATAAACCGCCGAAATCTCTCCCAGTATAAAGCGCATCACTAGGGCTGCCCCCAGTCCCAGCTCGCTGAAAAAAGAAGAAATGGACATTCCACAGAAACTGTACATAGAAAGAGATTAACCTCGTTTCCCACAGCTCCGCAAAATACTTCTTTTATTCCGTTCAAAAGAAAAAAAGCCAATTTTATTTTTGGCCATTTCATAAAAAAAGGCGTGGTGCCGGGGGGGGGGGGAAGTCCGTGGAAAAGTAGTAACGGTTAGGAAGTAATTTTTATTACTTCCAAAAGTAATCAGATTACTCTCGTGATTACTCGCCAATAAAATTAATCAACTTATTACAAAATTACTCCTAAAAGTAATCGATTACAAGTAATTTGATTACTTGTAATGCGTACGGTACAAGTCTGGTTGTAACCAAACTGTCCGGACGTCGGGTCGTCGCGACAGGCTTGAAAGACATCTTCTCGAAGGTCTGTTGGGGTTATCAGAATCCACTGCGAGTTGCTTTCTCCAGAGTTCTTTTTAAAGAGTACACGTTTGCGAATGGTGAAGGCCGGCAGGGCTTGGGAGAAAACACGTGGCATAGTACACCCGCGCCATTCCAGGTGCTCTATTAATGCACGCAGCTCAAGGTCGCCACGCTGACATCGGGCCATGTCGTCTGTGTTCACTGTGCCTATAGAAAGCACTCTTCGTCATCGTCGTCGCTGCTGCCGGAACTTGTCTCGACAGTGGCTCTGGACAGGCAGTCGGTGTCGCCGCGTTTGCGGCCCGACTTGTCTCTCGGCGCTGGAAATTATGCTACGGCGCAAGTCTTCTCTGGGTTTGGGCGAACGCCGTCGCTGCTAACCACATGGCCTAGGAACTTCAGTTCGTCATAGGCAAATTGACACTTCGATGGCTTCAGGGCGAGTCCGGCGGTCTGCATGGCTTGGGGAACAGCTCGGAGGTCGTCGGAAATGCTCGTCGAAGTCGCTTGAAAACACTACGATGTCGTCAAGGTAGACAAAAGAGCTCTGCCATTTTAGATCTGACAGCACGGGGCACACGCTGGAAAGTTGCTGGCGCCATGCATAATCCGAAGGGTCATCACTTTGACTCATACAGTCCCTCCGGCGAGACGAAGGCTGTCTTCTATTGGTCCGGTTCTTCGACTTTGATTTTCCAGGAGCCGCTCTTCAAGTCTATAGATGAAAAGTACCGAGGGTGGCGCAGCCGGTCTAGCGTGTCGTCGATGCGGGGGTGGATAGACGTCTCTCTTTGTCACCGCGTTCAGCTGCCGGTCGTCAACGCAGGACCTAAGCTTTCTATCCTTCTTCTTAGCCAATACAAATGGAGATGCCCGCGGACTGCTTGAAGGCTGGATTATGTCGTCGTTCAGCATCTCTTGGACTTGCTCCTGGATGACCTCCTTTTCTTTTACGGAAACTCTGTATGGCGATCGATGCACGGGGAACGCGTCGTCCTCAATAACGATGCGGTGCTTCGCAACTGCGGTTTGGGGCACATTCGACGATGTCGGAAAGCAGTCACAGTATTCGGCGACGAGGCTAATCAGCTGCCGTCGTTTTGGGCCCGAAAACTTCAATGTCGAGCTGCGCATGTGACGTGCTCTCTTGCTAAGGCGGCGAAGATTCTTCAGCAATCACGGCGATTTCGCCGCAGTTCCGGAGTACCTCGACGTGGCCCAAAGCGGCACTTTACGTGAGCTATTGCGTTTCCTGACGGACGTTCGTCACGAGGAACACAGTAAGTCCATCCTGAAGTTCAGTCACCCGTCTTGCGACGCCTATTCCACTTCCTAATAGCAATTGAATGTTAATAAGATAAAACAACGCGCAAAACGTCGGAGGAAGAGAAAACTAGTAGAACAAGAGAGCGCTGACTTGCAAAAAATTTATTTAGAAAGAGAAGAAAAGGAGGTAAAACAAGCCAGGAAAATAGAACCACATGTGAAGTAAAGAAAATATAAAAGAAAAAGAAAAAAAACGGGAAGAAAATCTGAACATACATGATATAAAAAGAAAGGGAGAAAAGAAAATATTGAAAAAGAGAAGGAAGAAGGGGGAAAATAAATAAAAGGAAAAAGTTACTGTGAATAGTAACTCTTTCCGACCCACCGACCAAAGTTAATGTGAATAGGCGTTGGCCAAAAAAGACACCTCCTTAGCACTCAGCGACAGGGACGGATGACTGACGCATTGCTGTCCTATTTTCTGAATTTTAAAGGCATCGTAGATCCCTCGAGTAGTCCGGTCTTGAAATCTCCCAAGGACAGTTGTTTCACCAAAAGTTGGTGTGCACTGGCAGGAGCGACAGTGTAGGCAGGTGCCCTCCTAACGTGGCTTGAAGTGAATAGAAATGTTCTCTAAGCCGGTCGTTAAGGCATCGTTCAGCCTGGCCAAAGTAGCGTCTGCCACACGTCAGAGGGATCTTGTAGACTACACCGTCCGTGCAGGTAAAGACCTTGTTCTTGTTCTTCTTTTGGCATGCGGCTCGTGAACGATTGCCAAGGTTGTAGCCCACATTTGCGCAGATCTTGGCTAACCTTTGGGGGGCCGCAAACACTACGGGGACATCATTCCTGTTGGCGATTTGCTTTAAATTGTGAGACAATTTATGCAGGTACGGGACTGCGACCGGGCGCATTTTTTGTATATTTTTTCTGCTGCTACTATTTTTTTAATCTTCTTCAACAATGACCCCATGACCTCTTTTAGAACTGCGTGAGGGTAACCGGCTGCCTTAGGCTGTTCAAGTTGAGACGAACAGTAACTTTGAAAGGCCAGGCGTGAAAGTGCCATTTTTTTATTTTTTCCCTTTAATTAATCTTTCCCCTTTTTTTTCCTTCCCTTTTTCAATATTTCCTTCTCTCCTTTTCTTCTTTTTTTATCATGAATGTACTTTTTATTTACCCGTTTTTTTTCTTTTATCTTTTCTTCACTTCAAGTGTGGTTCTACTTTCCTGGCTTCTTTTACCTCCTTTTCTCCTCTTTGTAAATAAATTAGTTGGAAGTCATCGCTCTTTCGTTGTACTACTTTTCTCTTCCTCCGACGTTTTGTGCGCTGTTTTATCTTAGTGATGTGCCAACTAGCTGAAATTACTACCTTACTACAAATGAATTTTGACTTTCGAAAGAACTTTGCCGTAGGTGATTGCATCGGTCACGACAGCTCCAACAGCACTTGATCGCGGCGTCAGGTTCACGTGTTGGTCAGTGACTCGGACGGCAACTGACGTCATTTGCGGTTCCTCTAGAGGCGGAACAGGTGTCCACAGCGTCAATCTCTTTTCTCCAAGGTCGATGACGGCACCGTATTCATACAGAAAGTCTATGCCGAAAATGACGTCTCTGGCACAGTCTTGTAGAACGACGAATTTCATAGGACACATCTGGCCGTGAACCTCGACTCGGGTGGTGCACCTTCCGACGGGAGTAATAAGGCGTCCTCCGGCGGTTGGAATCTGTGGCCCACCCCATGCTGTCATAACTTTTCGCAGGCGGCGATTGAGCCTCCCATTCACGACTGAGTAATCTGCTTCTGTGTCTACGAGTGCCGATGTGTGGTTGCCGTCAGAAGACAACGTTTAGGTTTTTGGGCACCGTTGCAGGAACGTCGTTGTGATGCGTAACGTAGGGAGTGTGGGAGCGCTCCGGTGTTCTTGGAGGATCTTTACTTCGCTCGTCTTCGGCAACGCCACCGCCAGGCGTTGCCGCACTTAGTTTTAACGGCGACGCAGGGGAGACCGGCTCTCTCGTATACAAGTCGTGGCACTAGACACGCTGAACGTAGTGGCGATAGTGAGTGGGACTCACGGCGGAGAGACGGCGCTGGGCATGGCGAACGTCGGAGGTACTCACCGATGTCGCGAGGACGTTCACCGTAACATGGGTGCGGGTCGTTCGGGTGGAATACGCGCAGCCCCAGTTGTCGGTGGGGGCATGGGCGGTACATGTGGTCGGCTTTCCCGCAGTGGTGGAAAAGTGGGTGTCTGTCGGCCGTTCGCCACGCGTCGGTTTTTTCGGCGAGGGACGCTCTGGGTGGACGTACTAGACTTGTTCTTCCTGGTGTGGTGGGCACTGCAGCGTTGGATTGTCCCGTCGGGTCGGCGTCTGCCCTGGTATTGACGGGTACCAGACGGCAGTCGTGGGGCCATGGCGGCGTAGCTCAACGCCGGTTGCTCGAGCGGCGCAGGGTTGACGTGGGTCGTT
The DNA here is from genome assembly GCA_037355805.1 of Ixodes ricinus. Lineage (NCBI taxonomy): Eukaryota > Metazoa > Arthropoda > Arachnida > Ixodida > Ixodidae > Ixodes > Ixodes ricinus. The sequence goes on from JAZHYW010051885.1 coordinate 7,477, forward strand.
GGCTCTCTGAAGATCTTTTCGCACGACTTCGGCGATGAGCCGGGATGTTGGAGGGACCGCAGCCGGTAGATGTTTCTTGAGTTCTTCGCGAACAACGTCGCGGATGGTCTTGCGAAGCTCGTCGGCTCTGGTGCTGAACTTCGAGCGGGCCGAAGCAATAGCTGAAACGTCGTTGAGCCGACGATAGTGGTGAGCTTGGGCCGTATGCGCCCACTCGATGTTTGTTGCTTCGGCAACAAACCCATCGACTGCCGCTGAAGGCTTGCGGACGAGGCCGCCGAAGATGTCACTCTTCAGGCCTCTCATGAGGACGCGGAGTATTTCGCAGTATTTTCTCTACGGTGGCTCGAGGCTCTGCACGGGTACTCAGCCGCAGAATATGTTCAAGAAATCTCGTGACGCTTTCGTTGGGTGCTTGATACCTCGCCTGGAGAAGATCTGCGGCAGTCTGCCTACAATTCTGATTCATGAAGGTCGGCTTCATCTCCGTGACGCAGGCATCCCATGACGTCTGCGAAGCTTCGTGGATCTTGAAGCAGTGCCTCGCAGTTTCCTCCAGGGAGAAGTAAATATTTTGTAAGCGCTGTTCCGTAGTCCACCTGTTACTGCGGGCTATGCGTTTATAATGTTGAAGCCAGTCCTCCACATTCTCTTGGGCCTCACCATGGAATGGCGTCGGATTGTGTGGGGCGACGGGCATGAACACGACGGATGCAGCGGTCGAGGTCTGCGACGACTGGGTGTTCATGGCTCGTCTCGTCGACTTAGACGGTATAGAATCACAATACATACATGTAATGTTTTCCTAAAAGATTGTAACTTTAAGATAGTGTCCCCTCTCAAGAAAATCACTGAGGCTTACTTTAAGCGCCATAACGAGCGAGGGGGCAATCCGACACATCGCAATAGGCATGACATTTCGGCGGTAACAGAGCTGCCTATTTTCCCACTGAGACTCAACTATATCACTCGTCGCGTCTACAATTGCAGTCCCTCATTTATCTAGTTTTCAATTAACCGAAACTTGGGCGGTCAATTAATATTGCAATGTGCCCTATGAGGAGACCCAGTTCATTCTGCCCACCTTAACTTTTTTTCTTCTTTGCACACCTACAGAAGAAAGGTATCGATTTTGCCTTCTCTCTAAGGTCATGCGTAGGAACGAAAGGATGAAGATTAAGCGGTCGGTGTACGGAACTTGCGAAAACAGTTTCATTCTGCTAGGACACACTCATTCAATTAGCTATTATGCAGCCACTTAAGAAATTGTCATTCAATTAGCTATTCTGCAGCCACGAGCTGCAGAGATCTGTAGGACATGCCTAGTACGAAGTGATTGGTAAACTAAAACCTTAACATGAAATGGTGTGCAATTTTAAGTTTCTGCAGTATTTTTTCGACCCTCTTAGCAGGTATACGCATTTGTCTACTCGCAAATCGTGTCTGCGCGATACTCACTTGCGCTTCTGTTCCGTGGAGAGGAGGCACTGCAGGGGCGTCCGTGACACGTACAGGTGCGGCGTGCTGTAGAAGACGCGGCTCAGCATCTTCCAGAGGTCGGTCTCGGCGAGGCAGACAGCGGCCAGGGCCATCATCCCGACCAGGCACATGGTAAAGATCTCCGGCCACAGGGAGTTGGGGTTCCAACCCAGCAGGTAGGTCCAGGGCCAGTGGCACGTGGCCCCCGACATGCACGCCAGTCGCCGGTTGCAGCAGCGGACCAGGAACCAGTAGCGCCGCGCGACACGCACTTGGCTGTCCGAGACGTTCAGGATGCGACACACCTGCCAGGAGCCCACTTCCTTCTCAATGGGCGCTTTGATGGAGACGACCATAAACGTTGACCCCCTCACTGCCTCTCTATCATTTTCATTTTTGACCTTACTTATATATGAACTTGTTTTATGGGAAATATTGTTGCCTCCACGAAGAGGTTCTTGACGACAGCATGTCTTGGTTGAGTCGTCGTAAGTTTCTGTGCCAGCATCCCAATTAACACGCCTGTCGAACGGGAAAGCTATACACCTATTTTATGGGCACTTGGAAAGCCTTTAGAAAGAACTGATTTTAAAAAATTGGCGAATGACCTCGTTTTCTCGGCTTCACTTCATTCTTTAAAAAGGAGTACCAAAAGGAGGGGAAGGCCAACTTTTACCTCTGAGCGTTCATTACCGCCTTAACGCTCGAAGTAAAAAGTAAACGAAATGTTATCTCAGATAGGGTGCAAGTCTTGAGAGCTGCGATTGGCTTTGATTGGCGCAAACGAGAGTGCTAATTGGTCTCCGCGCATGACACGTGAGGCGCTTGTGGTTCATTGCTCATCCGTGGTTGCGCATGCGTGGACGAGCGCCCGTCCAGCGAAAGCCGCTTGACCGGCTACCTCCGAGGATGAGTCATAACGGTGTTTCTTTGTAGAATTCGAACATTGGAACGAGGCGTGCCAGCGCAGCTAGGAGCGAGCTTCATTGTTTTGTTTGGCTCACTCTCATCGTATGAAGTCACAGAGAGCTCTAGATTCACCTTTGCCCGAGATCCAAAATAGTGTGCACCGTATCGTATGCAGGTATGTAAATGTTTTGTCAGGTGATAGTTGGCTACGGTTTGACGGCCCCGCGAAGACGACCCCCGTCTTCCCGCCACAAAGGGGTGGCGGACATGTTTGCACGTTTGAAGCCGACTTGGAAAGTAATCCGTTACAAGTAACGGATTCCTTGAAATCCGGTACTTTCAGTATTTTCTAATTGTCACGTTAATTTTTGCGGCAGTAATTTGTAATATAATTTCGTTACACAATATTTTGTACGAATTACTGTAGTTACTGGTTACTTTTTAGAAATAAGAACTTAATGCAGAAACTGGAGCAAAATGAGCAGTCAGTTCAGCCACATAAAGATAGCAAGCTCAACAAAATCGAAAACATCGTGCAGAGGAGGATAGCAAAAAGAAAGACACGCTTATATATATATATATATATATATATATATATATATATATATATATATATATATATATATATATATATATATATATATATATATATATATATACTTACTAGAACCACTAGAAAAACATGCAAGGCATACAAATACGCAAAAACAAACATCAAGAAGACAACGCCGAGTTGTCTTCTTGGTCTCCTAGTGGAGGTACAGGCCGTTACTGAGCATGCGTACCGTCAGCTTGGTCTGCCGAATTTCAGGGATAATTTCCGGTCGCCGTAAGGTAACGGAACGGCAGGTGTGGTTGCAGCTTTCGCTGCCTTGTGAGCTTTGAGGTGAACAGAGAGCAGCTACATTCTTTCTTTTAAATATTTGATTTTCACGATGACTACAATAATGCGGGCGTTTGAGAAACGGAAAGTAGTATTGAAAGATTTTGAAAAACATCAAAATTGTTTATTTTGTCTTCTTGATATCTGTACGAGAAAGGTAACGTGAAATTAATTTGTAACGTAACGAGTAAAGTAATCTCTTACTTTTCAGCGAAAGTAATTTAAAACGGTAATGTATTACATTTGAGGCTCGGTAATTCGTAATTGTAATCCTTTACATTTTTCGTAAAACGCAACGGGCACAAGTTTGGTTTGTAGGCGTCGAGCGTTCCGTGACATCCGTGTGTGGCGTGAACGCACACATTGCGTGGACAATCAAATTTCGTCAGCAGCAAAAACCAGAATTACAGGTGTTTGCACGAGCACATATTTAAGACATTGATATACGGTCGTAGCAATGGCGTAGCAAGGAGCTTTTTTTTTCTGTGTGTGTGTGTGTAAGGGTGGGGGGGGGGGGGCAAGAAGGGGGAGAGCGGCGTCGGTGGCGGCAACGGAGCCGGGCGTGAAGACACCGTGTGTATCGGGGTTCGCCTACGTGGTGTGCAGAAGGAGGTAAGCGGTTTCCTCTTTTTTGTGTCGTTTGAACATCGCGTCCGACGTTGGATCGTGCACTGAGGTTCTCGTAAGATATATTTTCGCTAGCAAGGGTCGATCGGGTATTGATTAGCAGTACCGCCCAACCGCCCTGTTTGATTCCCAACGTCGTTGATGTTTGTAATATACGACGTTAAGCATTACTTTTTACTGTCAAGGCTATACCTTCATATAATTTAAAGGTTCACTAAATTTTTTTCGTCAAAGGTCACGTTACCTCAAAATTGCGAATTTAAATGTCTGAGTCAATTATCCGTGCGCATCGCAAACAGCGATTGTAGCGTATCGAGGAATAATGTAATTAAGTTATGTTCGGCAGCGAGACTAACAAATATTTTGTTGTCATTTTAACTTTTTTTTTCACGTGTGATGGCACATTTATAAAACTCTGCTTTATCTGAACTTGGTTGAATACATGTTTCGTCCATTCCGCATCAACGTTTAAGGTTGATCTCGACGAGGGTCAAGGACGTCTACTGAGGGCCACAACCACATCTGATCTCATAGCAGCTCATCTTAACACACTTTACTGGAGGTAAGAGTAGTCAGATATTTTAACATTCTTATTCGCATTTTGGGCAATTGAAAGCGGGCTCTTGATTTTTACGTAAGTGTGTGTGCTGTTCACGCATTTCCGATGCAAATCAGAGGGTTTCTTAGAGTAGATAAATTAGGGCAAAGCAAACACGGCACGCGTGTGCCTTTTTAGTGTTCCATTTTTGTGTCTTTATTACTGTGCACTGTTTTCTCATTAGGTCTATGGAAAAATGTTTTCAATTGGGTAAAATATTTGTCTTGCAAATCACTTACAAAGAATATGTATAAATTGGATAAATTGATTAATACTTGAGTCACAAGAGCCAATTTTCACTGTGTTTTAATATGTGTCTTCTAATATTTGTGTTACGTGGATGACTCACTAATATGCAAGGCTTTTGCCCAATTCGGGGCAGAGTATTACCGGGCTTACCTGAATGAAGTCCATGTCGTTCTTCAGGTGGCAGATGTCGTTGAGGGAGGTGAGCCACATGGCCCGCGTCAGGCCCCAGGACAGGGCCACGGGCGGGAGGCTGCGGGCCAACGTCATCCCGACCTCCAGCAGTTCCCGGCTCGGCGCGTTCTCAGCCTGCTCGTAGTAGGCCATGTGCAGCATCAGCATGAACAGGACCACCAAGATGGCTGCGACGAACGACGGACGCTTGCTTCTCGGTTTGTCTTACACTGGTCTTCGAGAGCCCCAACTTCAAAACCCGGGGATGGAAATTCCCACTGGGCCAGCGAGTGTCTCTTGATTAAAATACTGCGCCATACGCGAATGCTGCCCGGTATGGATTCACTTAATTCTAACGAACGTAGAAATACAATGCCACTTCGATGTTTCCATGCCAGCGGCATGCTGTATATCATAATCGTCTTAATATTACAAAGACAGCACCCAGCCCGAAATAATATCTGTTCGGTGTCTGATTCTAGGCTATCTTTTTGTCACGTGGGACCATGTGTGTGTGTGTGTGTGTGCGCGTGTGTGTGCGCGCGCACGCACGCACGCAGCATTCACGCGCGCAGCACACAGCACACACACGCACACACGTGTGTTCAAATCAAATAGAAAGAGCTGTAACACACATAGCCAGATATATATATATATATATATATATATATATATATATATATATATATATATATATATATATATATGGGTGGTTTCATCTCAAATCGTGCAGGCAAAAAGGGTCGAATTTTTAATTTCGCTGAAAAAAATATATGTTATGGCGTCGTCTCTAAAAACGCAGTAGCCACAAACGGCAAGTCCGTCGGATTTTTGTTCTCGACTTACGAATTTTAAAAGAGGCCGCGGCGGAAAGCAGTGTTTTTCACATCCGTCGTGGGTCGGATGTTTCGCTCGATCTCCCGTCGTGGATTTTCAGTCCACATTATATTAACTTTTTTCAAGCACTCTGTGGGCACAGGTAAAAGGCTCTAATACCATGAAATAATTTTAGGCGTTTTGCTTTTTTTCTGTAAAAATGTCAAAAACGCCCCCTCGGTCAATTGTTGACGAACTTTGACAATTAAATACTGGCGATCTACTTGGGTTACATCAATATTTTTTATGTCTATGGAGAGCCCAAAACACGCTCTTTATAGATATTATAAAATTATTTACCTGTAATAAATAGCCTTTGCGGGACGTTTACGTTAATGTTATGCGAAAACCAAAAAGTACCAATTTTAAAATCGATTTTCTCAAAAAACTCATTTTTTATTTTTTTATTTTTTGTTAAAATGTAGATATGATAGTTGTCTACTCGAAAAGCAAGTCGAGAAAGTGTATATTTTGTTTGTATGTTCTATATTTAAGCCTCAATATCGGAAAAAGACGTCTTCGTTTTGCAAGACCTAAGTCAGACAAAAAAAACAAAAAACGTGCGCTTCTATGAATTGTAAAAAAGTTTTCTTGAATTTTTGTTTGCGTTTTGTAATCAATTATAAACGCATTTTGTGGTATTGAATAGTTATTTATGTTTTGAAAAGAGCGGGAAACCACGAGAAACATATCTAATCAAATCAGCAGGCCTAGTAGACCTTCAATATCGAAGAGGCACAGACGTTGTATTTTTTCGATTGATAAAACTTTCACTGTAAACTAGCATGACTAGCTATTAGCTGTCATATTACTAAGACATGAAAAGTCACCACGTCATTGATCTATTATATACAATTCTTTCCGAAACCAAACGCTAGGGTTTGTTCACCGCACATCGCACAGATCACCAGGGAATATCCTTTCACTTCCGTAATACACAAAAGTGATGACACAGAAACGATCCGAAACACACGGAGAGATTGTCACGGAGAAGGGTAGGGAATAAAAATAAATAAATAAGAATAAAATTACCCAACTCCGATCTTAACGAAAATTGCGGTAAAAAAATAAAAGATTTAGGTTCGAGCCGTGGCAAGGCGATAGGTCCACGCCTGGTCAGACAAAGAAGTCAACGACACGTAAAGGAAAAAAAGTTAATTAAGACAGAAAAACTCAGCCGCACACGGCAAGAACAAAACCAACTCCTCCGGGCATTCCCTAAACGGGACACAACCAAATGCGTGCGAACACGCTCTCTACAGCACCGTCAGGCCGCTACGCCATGAAGAAATAAACCCAACAAGTAAACAATGCTAACAAACAGTTAGTAACGAAACATAAAAAAAAGTTCAGCAGAACCGCACCCGAGAAACAAAGTTCAGCGGGGCGAAGAAACACACACGAAATAAAATTAAAAAAGTCTTAACTGACCGACGCCGAGTCCAGTCCCATGACACTGAAGCCTGGCAGGATGATGGCGTCCAGATGATGCTCGAATCTATTCTTCACTCTGTTCCGCACATCCGTCGTGGCTGTGCGGAACAAAGTGAAGAATAGTTTCGAGCAGCGGTGCGCGAGAAGGTAACCGAGACGTAACATGCCTCGAGCTTCATATCGGGAGAGGAGCTTTCGAGGCAGTTACTGCATGCAGTTACTCAAACTTTTTCTTTAACCCTTCCCTTTTAAAAAAGAACACGTCAGCCGGCGCTAACTTTTCATCTCGGGAGAAGACCACTCTTCACAAACGGTTATAGTTGCCAAGGAGGCTGACTTCGACCCAACTAGTCTCCGGGCAGAATAGACACAAGTATATTTACCAACACGCTCGTTTTTGGATGCTAGTCTCCGGGCTTTGCTGTTTCCAAAAGAGATAACCCTTCGGTGCTATCGGATGTCCGCGGAGGGAGATAGAGTACATAAAATTGAAAGAATAAAACACGGAGGACAAGCACAGGACAACCACTTTGCAGAGCACGGCCATTTCTAGGATAGGGCGTTCGAAGATTGGGCAAATACGCGGTATCGTTTCACGCGTGCACGGATGGCTGGTTTCAAAATTTTCCCACATCCCTAACGAAACCGGCCCATCTTCGTGCGTGCGCGATTTTCGTCCCGCGCCGCCGGTTTTAGCTCGCACGCGGCGTTGTTTCGGCAGGCAGAACTGTTGTTGACCGTCGATATTGTAAGGCCATGGTGTCCTCATCCTCCCGGGCAACAGCTTCTTTGCTTTCCCTTCTGCAATACTCTGACTGACTGACTACTCCTGGGTGGCCGTCACTGTTCGCCGCGTCAACGACACATTCGTACCATTTCACTCCTCGTGACACAGGTGCGCTGCTCGCTTTACTGTCACGGGCCGTCCTATCTAACACAACCCTGCTTGAAAGGTCGTGGTCATCTGCTGGTTCCGAAAGGGCGGGACGTTCATATAGGCCACTGAAGGCCCCGAATCAATAGGACGTCTGCCGATTTCTATACATTAAAATTTACGACGCCTGCTGGTCTGTTAAGAAGTGTTGCTTTCTCTTCTGAACCGCTCCAATGTAGCTTGCCGCCCATAATAAAATTTATATGATCAATAAATATAACACGGTGGAACTACTGTATTTCATTTTTATGTGGGTGCGTTGAAAAAAGTCAGAAATATTTCCAAGTTTGTGAAGACGCGCAATTCGCAAGTTCGTTTCAAGCCGTAAAAACACGTTTTTTTACGATATTGATGCTTAAATATAAAACATACAAACAAAATATACACTTTCTCGACTTGCTTTTCGAGTAGACAACTATCATATCTACATTTTATCAAAAAATAAAAGAAAATAAAAAATGGGTTTTTCGAGAAAATCGATCTTAAAATTTGTACTTTTTGGTTTTCGCATAACATTAACGTAAACGTCCCGCAAAGGCTATCTAATACAGGTAAATCATTTTATAATATCTATAAATAGCGTATTTTGGGCTCTCAATAGACATAAAAAATATTGATGTAACCCAAGTAGATCGCCAGTATTTAATTGTCAAAGTTCGTCAACAATTGACCGAGGGGGTGTTTTCGACATTTTTACAGAAAAAAAGCAAAACGCCTAAAATTATTTCATGGTATTAGAGCGTTTTACCTGTGCCCGCAGAGTGCTTGAAAAACGTTAATATAATGTGGACTGAAAATCCACGACGGGAGATCGAGCGAAACATCCGACCCACGACGGATGTGAAAAACGCTGCTTTCCGCCGCGGCCTCTTTTAAAATTCGTAAGTCGAGTACAAAAAATCCGACGGACTTGCGGTTTGTGGCTACTGCGTTTTTAGAGACGACGCCATAACATATATTTTTTCAGCGAAATTAAAAATTCGACCCTTTTTGCCTGCACGATTTGAGATGAAACCACCCATATATATATGAAGTAACTATTTGAACTTGCAGCGCGATTGATTCGTTGCTTTTCTATGAAAAAAGCCTACTTATGTTGTGAGTTTGTCTGTTTACATTTTATTTGGTTTCTTTACTGCTGTAAGCTCTTTTTGTTGTGTATCATCTACGTATTACCCAGTGCTGTAGGCGCTGCCGCAAAAAAGTAATGCAATACGTCACTGGTTGCTTGCAAACAAAAGGAACGACCGAATACGATATAGCTTCGCCAATACTGGAAACTCCTCCGAAAACCTAAAGGAGCGCGGCGAACGTGACAGTGGCGCCTCTAGCGGACTCGGAGTCTACTGAAGCAGACGACGCAATGGAGAAGAATAGGCTCCGCGACGTCCTTGAACTTTGCGAGCCCCGTTTCTTCACCCCAACAGCTGAAACAATTCATTACGGTCAGTCCGCTTGCAGAGCGGGATCCACTGATCGCAATGGCAACGACAAACAAATAACAACACGCGCATAAACAAAGATAGAGCAATTTATTTAGAAGTCTCAAACGCCACTCAGGGGGAACACACGCGTTTGAAGCGAATCTGGGAAGCGGGAAAAAGGCGTTTAGCTACTCGAATTACGTCATAAGAAGATACTGTTTATCCGTTACGAATTGCGTTGTCACAATTTCTTACCTGAATAGGTGATTATTAAAACTTGCGCAAACAATATTTTAAAATTACCAGAGCAAGCGCACCAGCCTCTGCAGTATTACAAAAACAAAGAGTAACTAGAAAAATGACAGTGCAAACACTTTTCGAACTTTGCAGAAAAGATGGGGCCCCCACCCCAGACGATAAGAAAAAGAAATGGAGAACAGTCGCGAACAACCGCGAATGAAACGAAGTTCGCAGACGATACAAAGATACAAATCACCCAGCAAAGACCTCCTTCAACGACGACGATCGCACGGGGCGTCGGTAGGAGCATTGAAAATTAGCAGGTGGTGCTCGCCGTTGGTGTTGAGTCCACAACAAACAAAGCGGAAGCAACTCGACAAAGCTATTAAAAAAAGAGCTTCACATTTTTTTTCAGCTTCACGTTACACGTTTGTTTATTTGCTTTCGCGGCGTCGGTAGGAACTAAGAACAAAAGAGAGGAAAGGAATAACGTAGTCCAGCTCACACTGCCCGGTAATTAAGAGTCGAACGCTGCAATCTGCTTCGTGCTAGCAGTGTGTGACCTGTTTTTGCTTTCGTATTTCTTTTCCCAGTGACTTTGGCAGGTTGTTTGTTTGCTCGCTTGGCGCAGCAGTTCAAAAGTACTTTCCAGTGCTTGTTGGCGTACATGTCCAGACAATCCTTGCACACCGTGCCTTTCTTTTGAGTGTCGATCAGCAGCCTCAAGTGCGTTCTTCAGCTGAACTCTTGTTTGGTGAAATATTCATCTGTTGAGGCGTGAGCGGTGATTTTGAAGTCAGACTTGGATAGCTCTTCCAGTTTAATTTGAAGTAACTTAATTAGTCACGTTTGTTCGGTCTTCGGGAAGCAGAAGAAGGATTTTCCACCACATCCCCAAAACTTGTTTTTACAGTGGTACACTCTCAAGAAAAAGGGTGTAAAAAGGTGTATTCTTACACCCTTTGTCCCATATAGGCACACCCCCAAACTTCGATTCGACGTACAGCGCCCTACTACAGTGGCTTAAAGGGGACACTCAAGCGGTTTTGGAGTTCGCTGTGTTTTGATGATGACAGCTGAATTTAGACGCCCTAGGCATCCCTAAAACCAAATAGTATAGTCATACGGTGATTATTTCTTTAATAAAATGTAATTGAAGGCCGCCAAACCTCGGATCCATCCGAAAACGAAACCACTCTCATTGGTCCTCGCACGCTTATCAAAAGTATCTCGGCCAATGGCGTTGGACGACGTTCCGTCGCGCAGTGATCCCGAGGTAGCCGCATCGGCCGAACCTCTTTGTCATTCGAGCTTCGATCATGGCGGCGTTCTCTACGCTCGAGGACCTGATGCCGTTGGAGGTTGAAATTCTTCGGCGGACAGCCGACCTGGGGATGATTTCCTATGACGCCACTCCGACGTGCGATGTGGACGATAGCAGCGCTTCGGAGTCCTGTTCGGGTTCCGAGGACGATGAAACGCAGACCTTTTCGGGCGTTCTTCGATTTGCGGTTGGGGCAAGTCGTAACCAAACCAACGTTTGACATCGCAGCGTTACCTCTGTTACGTGATGTCAAACGATGTCGCCACGTTGACTTTCGCCTCGGGAGGACGGGGGAAGGTTGGTTCAGACATGTGCAACGAGCGCGTACCTACGACTGCGTCCGTTGCAACCGGAGCGACCGGAACGACAGCTCTGCGCCGCGCGTACACACCTGAAATTACTACAAGCACAGCGGGTCGCCGTCAGCTGTTTCAGCGGCCCCTCTAAAAGGGGACGCACTGCTACTCAATGCCGTAACAGAATAGAGACAGACAGTTTTCATAGCCTAAAGCTTTATTATTGATTTTTCTTGATAGGCTTGCAGGGTACAGTGGATGAAAAAAGAAAATAAAAGATGCCGTACGCCGTCTTGGACGATCACGACTCTATACACGACATTGCAATAGTACAAATATCGCCACACGCATTTTCTACGATTATAAAAGACAATGTAATCTTAGCAGCGATATAGCAACGTAGAAATATGATTTCGTGATCAGATAGACGTTGCGAGCGTTCAGGATTGCTAACACTAATAACTTTTCTCCGGTGATGAAAACGCGTGAAACTTCGCGTCCTTTATACGGTACGCGCCAGTAATACCTTGAACTTGAGCACACGCATGAAATGCGCCAAATAAGAAATCCGGGCGATGTTCGAGGACACAAATGCTTAGAAAGCACCACTGTAGTCGAAGTAAACAAACACGACGGCACGGGCGTTTCTGCTGTCTTGAGAGTGCCGCCACGGCATCGCCGCACGAGTAGGTGGGTCTTCCTTCTAGTACGTGCTGGGTTATCATAACGACACACGACGAAAATTCACAGTCAAGGATAGCGCTTTACGCGGAACGATGAGCTTTCACCACGCCGTCCACGTCGATGATCAACACCGACGCCATGTGCGCGCAGATACGTGCGCTTCCGCGCATCCCGGGGAACGGGAAATTCACCCCCGCGGAGGACGGCAAGGAGAAAACGTAGTCCCTTGTTTGTGAAACGATAATTGCAGTATCGCGTATTCTAAACTAGAACTATTTTACGTCTTGTGAAATTATCATGCACAACATATTTAAATAAACTGAAAATTGTTTCTTTAGCGAAACTTTACAAAGGCCGCCAAAATTTTCAAACATACGATAATTTCATTGGTCCTCGCAAGTACAGGAAAGAGTCCGCACGTATTTTATTCCTGCGTGATTAATAGGCGGTTCTGCCTTTTAAAACTGAAGATACTCATTCACTGACACTTCCTTAACGCCATCGCACCAAAAAGTAGCTTCTCCAAAAACCGCTTGAGTCGCCCTTTAAAGGGGTAGTGTAGTTACCGCGTAGCCTCCACCTTGCATCGGGAACGGCCTGCTCCTTGAAGACGGTGCAGGTGGCGCTTTGATCCGCAGCACCGTTCGGGGCCTCCACCGGCCGGCAGATAGAGGCACCCTAACACACTTCATAACTAATATAAATACCTCACAAACAATTATTTGTTTCAGTGAACTTCCCACGACATGATTTCTGTTCGTAGGTGAATAAAAGTGTGAAACTAGCAGACGACAGTGAAGTCGACTGCTGCGAATCGGCCGGAGCTGGCCGGAGCCAAGCTGGCCACTAGCGGCCAAGCCGGAGCCATAGCCGGAACGACGGTGCTGCAAGCGCCAGCGCCACCCGCGGCCGTCTTCCAACGCTGTGCCGCTTCTCCGGTTTCCTTCGTTACACTACCCCCTTTTAAAGCCACCGGCGGCCCTGCAGTCGAATGCATGACGGCCCGACATTTTACGAGGGGCTTGATAGCCGTGTGGTACAGCTTATTAAAATAGCTAATGTACGTTTTACTGACTACAAAAAACATAATCGGGGTTTTCGTGGCCCTACTGTAAAAACTCGGTGTTTTCTTTGTGTGGTCTTTGATACGTCCTTTAGCTATTTAAAAAGTTATATCTCAACATTATCAAGCCCCTCGTAAAATTTGGGGCCGTCTGTTCAACTATAGGGCTCTGTACGTCGAAATGAAGTTTTGGGATGTATTATATGGGACAAAGGGTGTAACTATACACCCTTTTACACCCTTTTTCTTGAGAGTGTAAGCAGCACAGGCATGCCTGCCATCTCCAAGTATGCGCTGGTGTATGCCCGAAGGCGGCCGGTTGATCAACCAACGACGACCCATAGTAGACGTGACCGCGTACTCAAATAAAATCCGAATAGAAATGTAGAACGAGCTTACACTTCTTAATGTATTTATTAAGTTTCAAAAAGTGCATATGAAGATTTCGGATCAGACACACAATCGAAGGCGAACATAGGAGGTTATCACAGTGACAGTGGAAAAACAACAACAACAACAAAGTTGCAGACGGCCCTCCAAATGTCCGCGCATAGCGTAAGCGTAGCAGACGAACCGGTGGCAGTAAGCGACGAAGGGAAGGAAAGAAAGTAGAAACTAAGCCAAACAAGGCAAAGCAAAACACGCGATGGTTCCAACGTCAAGTAAACACAAGAAAAGAAAAAATCAAACAAAAAACATAAACGCAGGAGGAAGAAAAACCGTGGCGGCGTAGCGTCGCCTCGAACATAAAAAGGAAGTAGACCTTGAAAAATGGAAGGAGGTGCAGGGCCTTCCAAAGGTGTTCTTTTTTTGTAACTCCGCTTTTATTAGTTTCAGTAATAGCGTCAGATTTGCATGTGCACAGTCGTCTTCTTCAGAACACACTGACATCGCAGTAACGTACGTGGTTCAAAATTGCCTTTTGCCTCTTCACTCGGACACGATCGGGAGTAGCCAGCTAGCTATTCGACGAAACGGTTTTAAGCAATACATTCAGGAGAAATTGGAATTGCAAAAACAAAACGAATTGATCGATATGAACAGTAAAGTTGAAACGTAACAATGTTCTAAAACGTTTTTTACATTGCCCTTTTTAAAGAAGCAGGGCGAAGGTACATTGGTGTTTTGCCTGGCTTACGTAAGTTCTAACAGAGTGTTTTCTTCAGGAGAGCCCGAAAACTGCACCCTACGAGCTATAGCATCTTTCCCATGCGAAGAAAATGTTCTTGACTCAAGAGGTGGAACCTGCTTTTTAACATTCAAAGCAGCGAATACCCATGACAATTTTTTTTCATTGCTCACCTCGCACGGAGATGGGCAAAACCAATGCGTTGTTGAGAGTTCGCCTGCTAGCGGAGACTCCAAGCTCGCCAGGGGCGCTGCGATCATTTTTCGCCCGCGATCCGCGGGAGTTGCTAGTATTGGCTTACATGGTATTGGGAATGACTTACCGACCTACATTACATCAAAATAAAAGGAACGCGTTACCTTCATGGTAACGCGTTACTTTAATCAATTATAAATAACCCATTTTACATTTTTTTACGTTACAGGGGTGCATAAGCGCCATACTTCAAGCAACATTATGTCAATCCTGAAACCGAACAGAATTACCTCATTTTCTTAGAATTCCGCCTAAATACAAAAAAAAATGCAAGAAAAAAATGTATATATGGCTTGGCGCCTAGAAACACAGAAAAAAATGGAAGTGTAATCTTTCTAAGTCTTGGGACGAATATGCCGCGAGTAACGTAATTACATTACACATTACTCGAAATAGGTAATGCAAGTACTGATTTGAAAAAAGTAACGAGTACGTTTCTACGTTACTAGAAAAAGGAACGCGTTACCGATAACGGCGTAACATGTAACGCGTTATTGCCAACACTGGTATTACTCATACTAGGTGTAGTTCCCAGTGTACGACTTACCTGCCATAAATAAATTCCGAAATATATAAATACATATCTTTCTTTTTCTTTTTTTTTCCATTTGCAAGTGCTTACTGGCAAATTCTGAGTTACTTGGCGATTATAGGAAAAACATGTATAAAGCCTCCGGGATATTTTCACTGTCACCTCAGTATCGTGATTTTATTTTTGCAAAGCAAAGCCTATATTACAGCGCCGAAATTCTGGCGTGAACACCTTCAGATGCCTTTGGCGTAATCCTGTTTCCTTAGCTCAACAAATGCGGCTGTTCGCTTTTGTACTAGATGTTTAGCAAAAAATGTGTTTATGGGCTGTATTTCCTGCGAAACAAGTTACGCACGAAAGTAACAAAAAGTTAGTGCATGTTGGCCAAGGAGTCGCAAAGGATACCAGGCCGTGGCAGGCCATGCACAGCATGCAAAGCATACAAAAGCATACTTTGTAACAAATCATAAAACATAATTACGATTAGCACGATTTCCCAAGCGCCGCAGCGGACATCGAACACCTAATCATGCAATCTGCAGCCCGATGCCTTCGCTCGGTGCAACTAGGCATTGGAAGGGAGCAAAAGCAACTGACCTTAGCATGACTCGCGGATTCTGGGACAGCAGGGGACCGGAAGTCATGGTTAGCCGAGCTGGCTGCCGAATGGCAAAACGTAGATCCCGACGTAATTTCACGGCGGCAAGGTGCGGTTCCTAATTAACAAACAAGGAATGCAGCGGGCCTATGAGCTCAGGACTTCGCGTACCAAGCAATTGATAGCACAGAGGGCGTACCAGCGATTCTAGCTCGGCCTGCAAAGCCGACCTGGCATCTCCTCGACCAGCAGCAGAAGTTGTACAGACCTAGTTTTACGAGGTACGTGGATCAATTGGACGTCATAGCTTACCTGCATAAAGTACATACATTTCGACAAGAGGCTGCTGGTAATCTAAGAGCATAAATATATCAAGGCGCTGCAGCCACCTTCGAAAGACGGTGGGTGCAGAACCCATGGAAACTTTTCATGTTAGTATACCGTTTAACAATAAAAAGCTCGAGGTAGTACAGCTAAGCATTTCTTATGGGTTGTGAATGCGAGAGCATGCAAGCCGCTCGTGTGCCAATGGAACCGAAGGCGATCGCGGAAACTAGGATCCGTTTTCGCGCCTCAAACTGATGACGTCAGCTCGCTCCATGAGACAGGTAATGCTTTCGCATTAAAAATAGTTAGAGTACAGGAGAGCTGGTGTAAGTTAAACATGAGGGTAAACCTTAGACTGCGGCAGGAAACAAGACAACAAAGTAACGGGGAAGGCCTCACAGGGCAAACGATATCTGCACTGCGCGGGGGAAAAAAGGGTGGGGGTCAGGAACAAGTGAGTAAAAGATGGATCGGCGACATGAAACCGAAACATCTATAAAACATCGGTGTGTGACTCAAGATACAGACAACCCGACGTCACGCTTCCTCCCAAGCATAGCAAACCGACAAATATGTTCTGTTCGTGTCTAAATGCCGATTACTCGGGGTTTCAAAGGAAGCGGCAATGATGGTGCGCTGCGCGAACAGCAGAAAATACCTAAATGCAGTAATAGTGCAGGACGTTCTACTACGGTTCAGGTGCACGTGGACAGAAATGACTTTGCGTCTTTCTCCCTGTTGTCCTCGCGTCTTTCTGCGCTCTTTTATTGATTCTCACGTGTGTCGTTTCAGGCCTTCTGAAAGAAGCCTTGAGTTTATAGTTTATTTAGATTTGGCCGACTCGAAATCGAACTACAGCTGCGTTATGCCTGAATTTTCCGGAGAAAGCGAACTTGTCCGACGTTGGGCCTAGTCACGTCCGGACATTATGGTGCGATGAATAAAATCGAGCCAGTGAGTTAACGAAGCCATTTACAGCCTGGAAATCGTATTTATTACACCATTCCACTCTCAGTGTGGTATTGAGTCGCTCTTACCGGCGGATCGGGAGCGCAGCTATGTATTTCCTTTTTGTTGAAAATGTTGACGGATGGCATGTTTCATAAAATGTCCCTATTTGTTTCACCAGCAACTCTCGATCACCACTTGTCTCTGACAAGTACCGCTAAATTAGATGCGGGATCACTACCACAGTGCACCAAGGCGCCGGCGTGTCAAGTCTGTACTACCGCCTATACCACATCTGACGTCACAGCCCCGAATATTGAAAATGGCAGACCTGTTGCGAATGCTGGCATAAGCACAGAAAGCGCCTACAAACCCCAAGAGAGACTGGGGCGTTAATACACGGCCCGACAGAGCACAAGAAAGTCCTGTGGTCATGCGGTAGACGAACCCTTGTTGCTCGCACACCCACCGAGAGGCCCCTTGAGGATGGCCGCTGCCGCGAAGGCGCGCGAGGGCCTCGTGAAGGGCTTGGAGAAAAGGTAGGCGAACGGGATGGCCGCCCAGCCGTAGGCGAGGAACAGCAGCACCACCGTGAGCCAGAACTGGACGTCGCTGTCCCCGTAGCCCCAGATGGCCACCATGGGCGACAACAGGATGAGGTACAGGTGGTACACCAGGCCGTAGTCCCAGAACATGTTGGCAAGCCAGTAGAGAGGGCCGGGAAGGCCGGACAGCTGCTGCAGCAGGCGGCCCCCATTGGCCGCGTCCTGGGCCGGGAAGATGGCTGCGGCCGCCGTGAAGAGGCCCAAGGACAGCGGCACGAAGGTGGCCCCGACGATCTTCAGCTGAGCCAGTAAAAAAGCGCGATGGGGGAATTTTGTTTATATTTACTAAGTTGCCTGTGTTGATGAGCATCGTACCAGCGTGTGGTCGTGTATCACAGCGCGATGCAAGTTCCCAGGGTAGCAGTTGTAAATTTGTAATTTACAGCGGAGACACCAGACGCCTACAGGAGAAGACAAGCTTTCCACTGTCTAGGTTTCGCCGGTATCAAACGCACCCGTTGGACAGGGGCACCTGTTCGATACGGGTGCACCTTTAACCTCTTCACTACCGAGGCATAAATGGCATTATGATTGCAAAGCAAACAGTGTTCCTTTATTCAGACATATCCACTGATCACAAAAATACTTTTAAACACAACATATTAAAAGTTATTAACTATAAAAATGATGGTACTCAAATGACTCCCTGAGTAGTCACTTCGTATGAAAGTTGAGAAAACAATTTTTGTTTTGAAGGCACAAAAAAAAACGTTGCACTTCGTGCACCTGACCCTGGTCTTCCCCGCACAGCCGAAGTTTCTGCATTTCATCGGATTTTCTAGCTTCATATGGTCTGGAAAATGGTGGTACCCGTCTAGCCTGACGTCATTGTTCGGTATTGGAACAAGTTTTGTGGTCTTTCTTTGACCATCTGCAGCAGAGCTCGAGGCCCTTTCAGCACGAACTTCACGTGAGATGTTTGCTCTTATGAGAGTTTCTGCAACGTATGCAAAGTCTTTCGATATATAGACTAATACCTGGTTGTTATAAAAGGGTCTGAGTGTGTTTCGAGGGAAAGAACTGTCACGGCAGTTTTGGAAGTTTTTGCACGGTGCTCCAAGATTCTTAGATTCACACACGAACTTTGGGGTGGTCTCTTTTGAAAATTTATAGACCTCCGGTTAGAATTCACAGGCAGTCATGTCTGTTGGTCGTGTAATCCACGATCGAAGAAAGGTCTCCTCTCCTTCGTTTTCTTGCATTTTAAACTCGTAAAAAGAAGCGTTACTTCATCTTGCCTACATGCGGCTTTGGAGAAATCGTGCCACCATTTATAGCATGTCATTTTCGGTCGGCAGGTGGAGCGACTGGTTTCGGCCGGATCCCCCGCAACGTTGTTAGTACCTGTTACAGAGTCGCTGCTTAAGAAAGTGAGGGGAGGGCCACAGAGTAAAAGAGATAGGCCAAGCAAGAGACCTATAGTAATTTTGTACTTTCATAAAATATCCCACTCTCAAAAAAGTGGCACAGAGATACGACGTGCCTATAGTGTTCTCTGCACCTAATAAACTCGCTCGATTTTACCCAAGAGTTGCCAACAAAAGTGGATCCAAGCGCATTTCCCCAGTCAAACGTATGAACAAATATATGGAATGTACGATGGGCGTCGTGTATAGGATTCCGCTGACGTGCGGCAAGGTATACGTTGGCACAACGTGCCGATATATAAATGAAAGAATGCGCGAGCGTGCTTGGTCTCTGTGGTTCGGCAGCGGGGGGGGGGGGAAGGGGGAGAGGGGGGGGCTTGTTGTTTTAGTGTGCATGCAGACTGTGGATGCCAGCCCGAATTTCATCACGTCACAATTGCTGGAAAGGGGGCGGGGGAGATCAGACGACTAGGAAAATTTTAGAGGTCTACACGATCAAAAAAGAAAGGACGGGGCAATGGGTAAGCCAAACGTCGGTCATTCTACATAGCAAAGAGATACATTATCTCGACACTTGCTGAATTGGCCATGGTGGCGTGGAATGCTGTTTACTTCGGTGCTTCTTTTTAAGAAAAACTTCAGTTGAGAGTGAGCGCTGGTCCTGTGTACAGCGTTCTACTTTGACTTCGTTTCTTGTGCGCCGTGTAGAGTGCAAATATTCGAAGCAGAAAGAAAGACAACTTCTTGCGCCACGCACAAAGTAAAAACCGTTCAGCCTTTCCACTCTCGTGAAGAAGGAATACCAGCGGAGCTGTACTCAATACACTGTGTGCTTCTTCTTCGTCGACGTCTGTTTTTCGCGCTGTGTCCTACAATGAATTCCCACCAACGCGCCCAACTATCCATTCTTCTATTATAGCTGGAAAGGTTGCCACCATCTACGAGCGACGGCGGAAACCATACTGGTTGTGTGCTTGCCGCCGTCGCTTATAGATGGCGGTAGCTGTCCAGGTAGGTTTGTGTCGACATACAGGGACACGATAATGAGGAACCTAGCCCTTAACAGGCTCCTGTAAGAAAAATTAAAGATTTATGTATAATAAAAAGACATGCCAACCATGTATTTGCGTATGATATACGATCCGTTTACGAATGCAATAGGCGGTTTTAAATTTCCGTCTCCGTTGAGACTCACAAGCCTTTTATGTTTGATCACGCGATCGATGTCTGCTATGACACCAAGTGCCACGAATCGATTTGAGCGACCACCTTTTGGCTTAGTAAAACAAGTACTTTGAGGCAGTCGTCTCTGCGATTCATAACATCAGCACTCTTACGCTGCTTTTTATTTCAGTAATAGAGTGGGCCTGTCAATGACCATTTTTTGCGTTTAAGAATTAGGGGAATGGAACCGTGGAGTTCGGCTATTCCAGGAGTGGGAATTGCCCCAGTTCCTCCGTTCCGAGGAGTTGAAAGGAATGAAGTTGCCAAAATCTCTAATTCCAAAAATAAAATTGGAATAGAATGGGGTGCTCATACCGCAACTGTGAATTGCACGCGCTTCTAATATTCACGACCAACATGCACTAAGTCTCCAGTCCTTGGCGTTGGGTTTATGAGGCTAGGATGCTAAAGTATTCGAAAACATGCGATGAGAACAGCCTTTGATGTCGTTTCTAGAACAAGACAAAGCAATGTTTTCTTTTCGTGACAACAGGTATACATGGGGTTAAGTGCATTGTGCCACATTAACAAAGCTAGCATAGTTTCTTTGGCGCTTAAACATTGTCACATTAAGTTTCATGGGTGCGGAACTTTGTGTGACACCTTTTTCGCACCAAAGGGTGTGCGAATAAGACTTAAGACTAATTTACGGGCTCGCGCTTCAGTGTTGAAGCAGTGCGAAAACTACACAGCTCTAACAAAGTAGCACTAAATACCTTAACGCCTATAGACATTCCCGCGTCCATCTCGAGTGAGGATTAGCCCTGGCTAAAGGTATACCGTGGTATATAGCTGGCACTGGGGTCTATAGATCAACACAGTAGACTTCGGTGCCACCGGGAGTGGAGGCTCCCAAGTCGTAATCTCTAGCTTTTTGGATCGCTCCTCTCTGTACCTCGACATCCGTGAGCCAGCTGAAGACGTTTGCAGGACCAATGGTGGCTCCACTGGACGTAAATTCCCTCCACGCTTGAATCTGGTAGTGCTCGCTGGCCGTGAGCTGTTGCAGCGCCGAATTCTGAAGCAGCAGAAGCGACAGGACCTCGGAGTGACGGACGCGCACGTTGTACCAGGCTACAAGAGACTGCGTGCCAAGTTCGATGCCGAAGTCCGACCAGACGTCCCGTTGCAAAGACTGGTCCGTGGCGCTCGGCACTTTGACCAGCTGAATGCCTTGCTGCGCTGCCCTGACTTTCAACGCTTCCTCAAGCGGCACAGAGGAGTCCACAGCCCGGTAAAAACCTGTAAAACGAGTCAACGAGGTATTAATGTTGAGGTTTTACTTGAAAAGTTATCTAGATACCCCAAAAAGCAAAACGCAATGTGTACTGAATTGTTTTACCCGTGTAGCATTTAAAGTACAGAGGAACTCTGGCTAAAATCAGCGCAACGGCAGGGTATCTAGTGTTTCACACAATACCTGCCGTTACATTTTTGGGGGAAAGCAAAGGCTATCATTGGTCGTCGCCACATTTCGCAAGGCAGACAGTCACGTCTTTCGACGCTATTTCCGCTCTTGGGGCGGTAACATTTTTAGTTTGTGTGGCGTTGTACACCAATCATGAGTCCAGTGACACAACTTAGTATTTATATTTTGCGATAAACTTTCAATCGTTTTTTTTTAATCTTGATTGCCGCTCGGCATTTGCACCTAAAGATCTGGAAGAATCAGGCCTCGCCTGTTGCATACCAGCTAGGACAGTTTGTTCGTGTGTTCGACGTGTTCGATTCGCTTTGAGTAGCATTTGGTTCACGCAGTTAAAAAAAAAACTGGTGCATTTGATTCAATTAGATTTTGCTGATATTTTCTGTGCTGCCCGCTAACCACTTCCGCACGTCTCCGAACTCAGT